>VUQJ01038481.1:24461-35112 GCA_015108635.1 Andinoacara biseriatus | reverse complement strand
TGCTTCATTTAGTAGCACCTTTGGACCTAGTAACACAACTCATAAACATTCTGCTCCTTATGCTCCTATTAAAGAGAGCATTGTCTCAAATATAGCACCATCAACCACTCTACCACCAACAAAAACAGTACCTAAATCTATCTTAATGAAGCCATCTTCCAGTGCTGACCCCAGACTTTATGGCCCCACCTCAAGGTATAAAGAACCTCCAAGTCAATGTTTTTTTCTATACTGCTTTAGTAGATATTTGACTGGAAGCAGGGTAACATGTACATGTGATTGTTGTGTTGTTTTTCAGAACTGTGATCTCTGAATCCCCAGCTGATGGTGAGACTTCTCAGTTCCTGGCAAAACAGGAAATACTGTGGAAGGGCTTTCTAAACATGCTCACTGTAGCCAAGTTTGTCACCAAGGGATATCTGGTGTCAGGATCTACTGAAAATCTTAAAGCGGTATTGTAATGCATAATACTAATTAAATTTTTGTGAGCTATATCAAAAATATTTGTCACCGTCATTGTGTAAATCAGTATATGAAAAGCATTTATTTTTGTATTCTGTGTAGGATCTACCTGATACCATACAAATCGGAGGACGAATCATGCCTCAAACAGTGTGGGACTATGTTGCGAAACTAAAGACCTCAGTTACAAAGGCAAGCAGAATATACTGAATTACTTTATGCATTTTACCGCATACAGTAAAACTGAGGATATGTCATTATTTTACATGCGCTTTTGTTTGCTTTTTGCTTATCAGGAGTTATGTGTGATTCGTTTTCACCCTGCAACCGAGGAGGAAGAGGTCGCCTATGTCTCCCTTTTTTCCTATTTCAGCAGCAGAGGTCGTTTTGGTGTGGTCGCCAATAGCAGTCGTTCCATCAAAGATGTATACCTTGTTCCACTAAGTGCAAAGGACCCAATCCCATCCATACTACAGCCTCTTGAAGGACCAGGTGTGATAATGAGTTGATGACTGCCTAGTCATTAATAATTGCATTTTTAAAAAAAAATATTTTATTTATTTGAATGCGGCACGGTGGCTAGCCTCACAGTTAGAATAACATCTGGAAGGCCTGGGGTCAATTCCACCTTCGCCCAGGCCTCTCTATCTCTCTTTCTGTGTGGAGTTTGCATGTTCTCCCCAGGTACTCCGGTTTCCTCCCACAGTCCAAAGACATGCACTTACTAGGTTTAGGTTAATTGGCTACTTTAAATTGCCCATAGGTGTGAATGAGAGCATGAATGTGAGTGTGAATGGCTGTCTGTCTCTCTGTGTTGGCCCTGCGACAGGCTGGTGACCTGTACAGGGTTTACCCTGCCTCTCACCCCATGTCACCATGACCCTGAACAGGATAAGCGGAAGTGGATGGATGGATATTTGAAATAAGAAAATCCTGCATTTTCTAGAAACTTAACTACCAAGAGTCAGTTTTTAATCTTTAGTTCATGTGTGCTCTAATGAGTTATTGGCTCTTTTTTTTTCAGGACTTGAAAGAAACCGGCCCAATCTTCTTCTTGGTCTAGCAATTGTCCAGAAGGTCAAACGTCCAGGAAGTTTGCCTCAGGAAATGGAAGAGAAGAGACCCAAAGTTCATATGTCCAAAGACCCTATGTGGATTCCAAAACCACCAGTCCTCTATGGTTCTGACAAATTGGAGATATTCAAACCCTATGATCCAGAGACTCCTGCTAGTACCACCCCTCCTGGTTCACCATCTTGCCCTGGGTCACCATCAGACTCTTCTTCTTCTGGCTCAGTCACCATACCATCTCTGTTGACTTCTATTAAAGCAACCCCTCCAGTTTCTACCTCAGCCACTATTGCTGCAACACAGTCCACCTCTAATAGCAGCTCTGATAATAACGCCACAACTACATCCAGTGATAAGACACCACTACAGACTATCTTGAATACCTTGTTTGGTAGTAATCAGTCAGAGTCTGCTGTCTCTTCTGATGGAAGTTCTACAAAAACAACAGTAACTGCAAAGAAGACCCCAGTATTTTCCCAGATATCTGGATCATTGGTGGATCCAATTGTCCAGCAGTATGGGCAGAAATCCAAAGCCAAAAACATAGAAGAAGATGAAAATGACTTTGACCGACCATATGACCCAGAGGAAGAGTATGATCCAGCAATGGGATATGAAAGGGTTGCTCCACAGACCAAAGAAAAAATTAAAGCTGATGTCCCTGCATTATCAAGCTTTGTGGAAGACGATGTGGCCTATGATCCAGAGGATGACACTATCTTTGAAGATATTCAAAGTGATACTCCTGTAACAAAGCCCCCTGTTACAACTCAGGCATTAGATTCTCCATCATGCCCTGCAGTAGTTTCCACCTCTTCCCAGGCACAGACTTCTACTCCAGTAGCAGTAATGCCAACCCTTCCTACAGGCACTGTAGTTGTCTCAGCTGCAACACTGAGTGAACAACAGCGGATGCTTGAGGAACTCAATAAGCAAATTGAAGAGCAAAAACGGCAGTTAAAAGAGCAGGAGGAAGCACTACGTCAGCAGAGGGAGGCTGTCGGGATGTTCATGGCTCACTTTTCTGTTTCTGATTCCCTTATGTCTCCCCCGCAAAAGTCTTTGCCACTGAACCAACTGCCATCTCTGCAGAAAGGGATTATAAAAACTGAGTCAAAGCCTTCAGAATCAACAGACAAGGCCAACCCCCTTACAGAGACTGTGGACAATTCAAATTTGGATTCACAAACTGTCAAGGTAGAAGACACAACATCCGTCCATAATTTAGAAAGTGATATAGATAGTGTTGCACGGCAAGATGAAACACAAAAAGGCGTTGTGGAATGTGATAAATATTCATCTGCTGGAGAAATTGAAGATTCTGATGTAGCTTATGATCCTGAGGATGAATCACTCTTCAATGAAATTCAAGATGATGTTTTTAAAGGTGGAACTATAACAACTACTGATTCTCTGTCTAGAGCAAGGTATAGTGGCTCTCACAAGGGTATATCTCCAAATTCTCACCACAGCAGAAAGCGAAGGTCATCACCAAAAAAGCGAAGCCATCGCGAAAGAGACCACCACAGAAGTCCTTCAAGACAGTCACAGACACGTTCTCGTTCACGTTCCCGTAGACGTCGAGATAGGGATAGACACAGAAGGAGTGAAAGAGACAGGTCAAGGCACAGAGTTAGAGATCCATCTGAACGGCAGGGACGTCACCGCAAAGATCATACCACACACCGGCATTCCCGTGGAAGTGGAAGATCCCCATTCTCTCCTAGAAGAACAGAGTCTCTGTCAGTTTCACCAAAACCGAACAGAGGACCCTTGCCTCAGGTCCTTGAGAAATCAAAACATGACAGTGCTCTAGACTGTGCTGAACAATTTGAAGAGAGCAACACATCATATGTTACAATTAAAAATGATCCAGATGAACAAAAGCCTGAGAACTCTGAAAAACACTCAAAAGAACTTCATTGTAATGTGAAACTTGAGGTTTCAGAACCAGCGAAAGCTCAGAAACTGAGCAATCATGAAGCAACACAGCTAAATAAACTCTCTCAACAGGGAAATTTGTTTCATAGCAAACTTGACAGTGCAATTCCTCTAAGAGAAATTGATCCACCTATTCGAGATTCTCCTCAGAGCCCAGATCCAGAGCCACAGTTTGTGAAACCTAGGATCTTGGAAACTAATGACTCTGTTAAAACCGAGGAAGTCAGAGATTCAAAGGAACACATCAGTCTCTCTGAAAATAATTGTTTGCCAATTTGTGGTCAAGCAACAGTGTCTGTTGGAGATGTCATATCAAATATTAATAACCTGGATTTTAGAGCCTTGAAACTGCAAGGCTTTGGTTCTGGTCTGACAGAAACAGACAATCATACACTAGCAGAAGATCCTCGCTCAAAGCATTTAGAAACAATGAGTCAAGGGGGAGGATATTCAAATCCAACTAAAACGTTAAATATGAGAGAACCAGGTATTCAACATCTAAATGCTCTAATAATTGGTTCATGGCCAGCCTTGAGAGATTCAGAAATGAGGAGTGAAATGCAAGATTGTAATAGTGCTACTGTGCAAGGTGTGAATCCAGAAATAAAAGGCCCAAATCCTGATATTAGACAAAATATTGTACCAACAATCACAGATTTGTATACAGGGGAATCAAGCCTCCGGTACGAGAGAGGAGTTCAAATCATGAAGGCCTCTTTGTCTGTGCCTGGTAATTTGGGTCCAGAGCCAAGGGATTCTTTATCAGGCATGTATCATTTAAATACAGATATGAGGGGAGCAGTTCAAATTGATGAGAGAAGGCTAAATGTTGGTTGTCTGCAGGAAGGTTTACAGTGTCTAAAGACAAATGAACATAGAGCACAGCCAGAAAACACAGACAGCAGGAAAGATGTGATGAAAATGGGAACAAAGCAGTCATTTGGGTGTACACAGTTAGAAGGTAGGGCTCCAGGTAGTATAGAAGGTAGTAGAGGACAAAATGATATTAAGTCTGATGTGAGTGGTGGGAATATAAGAGAGTCAAGTCCATCTTTAATGGGCTCAGGAAGAGTTCATAGGCAGTCAAGACATGATAGCAGTATGGCTTTTGAAGAAATGGGCCCCTGTAAAAGGAGTTTTCAGCCACATAGAACAAATGCAGACTTCAGCAGGATAGGTGGCAGCCAAGAAGACATAGACAATTCAAACATGTTAAATTCAGATTGGAGAGGTCCAGGACCAAGAGATCTTGGTCTCAGCATGAGGGATCAGAGAAATCAAAATAAGGTTCAGGGTACACACATGAGCGATCCAGAATGGAGTGGCCCAGGATTGGACATCAGAGATGATTGGAAAGACTCGGTCAAGGAAGGGTCATTAGGACAAGATAAGTGGAGTGTCCAACCACCTGATAGAAGAGGGTTAAACATGGAAAGACAGGGGCCTTTCAGAGGAGGGAATGCAGGCCTAGAATTTAGACAATTGGGGGCTGAGATGACAGGTTCAAACATGCAGTATCCAAGGCATACTAGTAGAGGACCAGGTAATTCAGACTTCATGGAAGGAGGTCTTGAAAGGACAGGCCTAACTATAGACAATCAAGGACCTGACTTAAGAGTAACAGGTGCTTCAGATTTTGTGGGCCCAGAACCTAAAAGTAGAAGTTTAGCCATGGAGGGTCCTGGACCTGACAAAAGAGGACCTGTGGGTCCACATTTTAAAGGACTAGGATCTGAGAGAAAAGGTCCAGCTATAGAGCATCAAGTACCTCTCACCAGGGGGGCAGGATGTCCAGATTTCAGGGGAACTTGGCCTGAAAGCAAAGGTCCAGATATGGCTGGTCCAGGCTCTTTTAGGAGAGGTCCAGGACTTGATAGGCGAGATTCCATGAAGGATCCTGGGGCTAATAGGAGAGGAATTGGGGGTTCAGAATTCAAGGGACCGGGGCATGAGAGGGGAAGCATATCTGTGGAAGGTGAGAGTAGACGAGCTGAAGGTTTAGGGTTCAGGGAACCAGGACCTGAATTTAGAGGCTCTTCTATGGAAGGTTCTGGGCCTGAGAGACCTGGGGGACCCGATTTCAGCAGGCTAGGGTCTGATAGTAGAGGTCCTGCTATGAGTGGTCCAAGGCCTGATAGCAGAGTATCAAAAGGCTCAGATTTTAGTGGGCCAAGACATGAAATGAGAGGTCCCCCTATGCATAGCCAAGAGGCTGACAGGAGAGGACCTGGAGAACTAAACACAGGTGGACAGGGTCCTGACAGGAGAGGTTCATATATGGGGGGTGCTGGGCCTGAAAGAACTTTGAGAGATCTAGGGCCTCACAATAGAGGACGGGGTGAACCATATTTCAGGGGTCGTGGAAAAGAAGTTGGGTATCCAAATATGGAGAGTCCGGGGCCTCACAGAAGGGGTCCAGAATTTGGGGTACAGCAGTTGGACAGGCCAGGTTCTGTTGTGGAGAGACCAGTAGTCAACAGGGGTGAGCAAGTAGGCCCCAAAATGGGGAGACCAGGGCCTCCACATGGAAATCAAACCATAGAGGACCCCGGGCCTTACAGAATACCGCTAGGTGGTCCAAATTACAGTGAATCTGGGCCAGGAAAAAGATGTCCCGATATCGAGGGCTCAAGAGAAGACTGGAGGAAATCACATGGCCCAGACTTTAGAGGTCCAGGCTACAAACAGGAAACTTCAGATGCAGAAGATCTAAGGCACAAAGGAAGAGATGACTGGGTCATTTCTGAACCTATTCAAGAAAACACAGATTACCAGGAACCAGGACCTAATAGATTGCGTCAGGGGTTCAGGGGTCGACAGTCTATGAGGAGAAATATTAGAGGGTCAGGACCAGGCTTCTGGGGCTCTGCCCCTGAGAGGAGAGTCACAGACACCGAGGGCCCAAGGTCCGATGGAAGAAGGCCTAATATGGAATTCTTGGAACATGACATATGTTCAGGTGATGACTGGGAAGTAGATGGCAGTAGAAGTTTTGGGCTTATCGAAGAGGGCCAAGAAGAGCAGGGTCAAGAGCGTAGCAGTCAAGGCCCATTTAGTGAATGGAGAGGACCTGGAACTAATGGACCAGGTCCCATGCAGAAAAGACCAAATATGCCATTTCAAGGGCCTATAAGGGGTCGTGGAAATAACTGGAATGGTCCTGTTTGTAGAAGTTCAGGGCCTGTTGAAGATAATCCAGATATGGTGTGTCCAGGGCCAAGCAGGGGAAGTTGTGGAAATGAATGGAGAGAACTTGACAGAGAAGATGCTGGGGCATTTTTTACAGGGGAAAGAGATCTGGACAGCAGAGGAAAAGATAGAAAAGAAGGGCCAGGGTCAGATATGCAGAATAATCCAGATATGGGAAATGACTGGAGGCAGCCAAGTGTCAGGGGAAAAATGAGAGGGCCAAACATGGAAGGGCGTGGGCCTCACAGAGGAGGTCCTGGCCTGATGAATTCATGTCCAAACCGACAACAATTTGAGATGGAAGGCCTTGATAGAAGAGCTCCAGCAGGTCGAGATTTAGGACCCCCAGGACCTGCAAACAGAAATTTAAAAGCTGAAGGTCTAAGGTGTGATGGAAGATTTTCAGATTTTAGGGATCTAGGATCTGAAAGGCATAGCGTAGACATTGAAAATCCTAAACCAAGTAGACAAGAATTTGAGCATGACTTCAGAAGGGAAAGTAGAGGTCCAAAAATGAGATGTTTTGGACCCAATAAAATTGGTGTCAGGGGGCCATCACCTCAAAGTTCAGATTTAAGACATAGACCTGGTAGATGGGAAGAAAACACTGGGTCTGAGCCACCCACAAATAATGACATGCAGGTGTCGGATGTAAGGGGCCCAAATATGAGGGGGAGAGAGAGGGGTCAAACACCCATCAATGAAAGAAGAGGTCCTCATCCGGTTGCTAGATTCCAACATCCCAGAGATCCACATTCAGCACATTTTAATAGACCCCGCGGTCCAGGTCCAAACAGTGGAGGAAAACCATTCCCTGGTTTTGAAAATCAGCAAGCCATAAGACCCCAGAGACACAGAGGTGCCTTACTTCCCACTCCAACAGAAGGTCTCATACGTTTTCCAAAAATATGATTGCTTGAATTTCAGCATAAAATAAAAACACATTTCCATCAGAAAGAACAGAGTAGAAGTAGACAAATTGACAGAAAAAAATGCCTGAAAGTCTAATCACAAGATGAGAAGTTGATTTTTTTTTTTAAGTTTCAGGGTTTAAGTATCAGAAGTAAAATCAAGGTATGGAGAGTAAAATAAATGCAATGCTGAGCCAGATTAGATACTGGGAAAAACAGGACTTAACTCTGAAGAGCTAGACCTATGAAAAGGCTTAGCTTTGTCTCACTTGACAGAGATACTTAAAACACCCAATGAATGTATGTCTTTTCTCATTAAGAGTGATTACCCATGTGCTTGTAAAATTTCAACACGACATACAGGCAAAGCCATGCAAAAAAAACAAAAAACTGACATTGTAACGTGATAGAAGAGTGCTCAGAGATTACCATTTGAATTTATTGTGTTCTAGTTTGTTTCTGTGTTTAAAGTAGATGCTTTTATTTTTGTTTTTTGATTATGGGTAAATGCCTGCTAAATATAATTTTTCAGTTGTAAATTCAACTTTATTTGTATTTGTAGATGGACAAAGTAAGAAATGTTTTGTACAGACAATGTACAGTTTTTGTGTGTTTGCTTTTAAACCTAGACAAACTGTCTATGTCAGTCCTGGTAGCCATCATCCTGTTTTATGTTGTTTTGTTAATTAAAAATGACCTGTTTGTTTTCTTTTAGAATGCAAGAAATCAATAAAGTAACATTCATTTTTTAGTCTTAATTGGTCACATTTAGTTAGGTTACAAATCCCATATTGAAGGAAAGTGACTGAATCACTGTCATTGTGGCAATAAATCAAACGGTGACATAAACGCTGATGAAACGATCCTAAGTGGTTTTGACAGATGCAATGGCCTCATCATGATTCTGAGGTAATTGAGTATAATCATGCAGTATAATCTTATATCCTAAAATGGCAGTATGAAGTTGTTTTCTTGTGAAGTGGGTCATGTTTTCACAACAAACAACTGGGTGTTTAACAGGCAATACTTAACTAAAGTTATTTTAAGGCCTCTTGATAAGACAGGTAGAAACACAGTAGGGCAGAATGAGTTTCTATATTGTCTGTAACCTTCCACAGTTTATTGTAAAACTTGTTTAATTTAACTCAAAGATTATTGCTACTGTTTTACCGTATTGTAGATAATTTCTCCTAGTAGATTGATTGTCATATCTTATGGGCTAATCTGTCCAAAGAATGAGTTGGAGTTCATTTTTATTTAAAATAAATAGAGAAGTCATTGTTTTTGCATTGTGACTGAGTTTTTGCTGAGCAGTTTTTATGTTTAAAGGTACTCAGTACGACATCTACCAGTTTTGCTGATAGGGGTGGTGCTTAAACACTTTTTTTTTTTAATTTACTCTGATTTTCTCAGCTACTTATAAGCTGTCACAGTGCAAGAGATGAGGTATATCTGGACAGGTCCCAAACCATAACAGGACTAACACACTGGGAGACACAACCACACAAGAATAGAAACTATATGCAGATTTCCAAAAGTCAAGTTTACTCATTTGAGTTTATGTAACAGTTACATTACTTGCTCGTGGGTCCTTCATGCTCCATCTTGTGGCACAGTTTTGTCAGTATCACATTTTTATTTTTTTTATTGTTAATTTCATTAGCTGTAAATTCTTTTATTTATTTTTATTTTTTAGGAATCAAGTAGTTAACACAAGGCCTGGACAATATATGATTATTTTATTTAATCATAAAATATGGTAAAGCGCCGACCAAAAATGTATTTACCTGTAATTCAGTATAGCGTATGAAATATGAAATAACGTTTTTAAACTTTTTATGTTTTATTTTTATTTAACAAAAAGAAAACATGGACCTAATATATGTTTACACTGGAGAAGCAGGCATTTTTAGTAAAAGAAAAAAAAATTAATAATAAAAATTTTTATAATTTCAGTCTGATTGCAGGCCTTCTTTAGGACCCCAAAGAGTATATTTTCGATACTTTTTCACACTTAATACTTTGGGGCAGTCTTATTCACAATTGTGTATCTTTTTTGCGTCAAATTTTCAGCTTAATAAATAATTGTATACTTAGATCATCAGAGGCCTGTGATAGGCGCAGAGGTTGACCGGGAGGTGGACACGAACGTTGTAAACATCTGTGGTCGTCAAGGATTAATGTGAATTAAAAACCCAGCAGAAAAGGTGGTATAACGAGTATACTAACTCGGTAATAGCAGCCATTTATTTAATTTATATATAAACGGACGACTTCACACTGACTACTTTAAACATCGAGGCATTTCTAATCATGTTAGATGGCGGTACAGTCTATACTTTATACCTACTTTATGCCAACGGCTCCTTTGATGCCCTAGCTAAGTTTAGCTAAGCTAAAGTTTCTTGTTCTTTATCGAACGTTGACGAGCCAAAAATATAATTATGCTCTTGTTTTCTTTAGCTAACTTTGAGAATAATGTGTACAACCCTAAACTGAATTTCACGCTTAAAGTGGCTACAGTTTGCAGCTCGTAAGATAAGTAATATTTTTCCTGATCTGTATCTCCACTCCAGAGGGAAATATGTCCTTTTCTTCAGCGTTTAAAAACATCCTTGTGTCACCTTCATCCAGAGAACAGATAGGTGACTCTTCTGGAATGATGCTGAGCCAAGGTGGATGCTTTACCCATGAACATGGGCAGGTAGTGGCCAATGAGCTTGAGCTGATTGAGATGACAGAGGTTGACTATTGTCACCTTCAGCACTTTATCCAAGCCCATGTGGAGGCACAAGTGGGGTTTACAGATGGGCCAGATGTCAGATTTCACCCCTCTACAGAGATGGCCAAAGAAACAGTCGGATCCACAGGGATTTCTTCCTTGACCAGCACTAAAGCTATTGACCTGTCAACTTCAAATGAAGACCACTGTCCAGGGATACCTGAAGAAAAGACACCGGTGTCTTATGGACAGGTGCCAGGTTATGTGCTGGCCAGAATCAGAGCCGAAGAAAGCCCAGCCGAACCACCTACCAATGGCAGGAAATATTTACAGACCCGATCCATACCAGCTGCTA
>VUQJ01038481.1:9803-22943 GCA_015108635.1 Andinoacara biseriatus | reverse complement strand
TTCCCCCCTCCACAGTCCAAAGCCCTGCAGGTCTATGACAGGTTTATTGGTGATTCTAAATTGGGCTGTAGATGGCTGTGAGGGTGTCTGCCTCTCTGTTTTAGCACTGTGATGGACTGGCAACATGTCCAGGGTGTACCCGGCTTTTGCCCTACACCTTGGACAGGCTCCAGCCCCCTCATGATGCAATTGTGGGGGTTACCCTGAGTTGTGGACGTGAGCAGCTGCTGACACCACTTTTTTCCCCTTTCCCAAGTTTGCCTGAAGGGTGCATGCATGGCTGGTGTGTTGTAAGTTAAAATTAGCAGGTGAACGAGTGTCTCACACTGAGCCTCCCGCTCAGAGTGTGATGATGAAATGATTGGAGCAGACTTGCGTGTGTTTGGAAACTATAACCCTGCCTAGATTGGATAAATAGTTAAGAAGGAAGGGATGTTAGTAACTGTCATTTTGTGGCTCTGTTTTTTCAAGCGTGATGGTAAATCACTCCTTGTTTGAAGGCATTCAGATAATTAAGTAGTGTAACAAAATTGTATCAGACCTGAACATCTTTGTAATTGAGTGTGGGGATTTTTGTGGGTGGCTGTGATTCAGGAGGTAGAGCAGATCACCTACTAATTGGAAAGTTGGTTTTTCAATCCCTGGCTGCTTCAGTCTGCATGCGAAAGTATCTTTGGGCAAGATACTGAACCCCAAGTTGCTCTCCGATTTTGTTCACTGGCATGTGAATGTTTTACGCAGAAGGTAAAAAGATGTCTGCTAAAGGGTTTTCTACTGTAATGTTATGCTAACATCTACATTTACTTAATATTTTCATTAATCGTGGGAGTATATCCCCATCGGTGATGGAACTTGTTGTTGCTTGATATGGGAACTTTATTTTATTTTTAAAAAAAGGCTAGCCCTGATGTACAATGATGTAGAGTAGTTTCACTAGATACAAACAACAAAGACACCCGGTAACCAAAGGAACTCGATAAAAACAAACAATATATGAATACAATTAATTAAGGACACTGGATTCTTATGCAAATGGAAAATCAATTTAGAACAGCTACACTCGAAAGCTGAACGAGTCATATTTCTGAAACTGACAAAGAATTACCAAAGAATTCTTCCTGACTGATGACTGATTGTTAAATATATTTTGATAGAGAATACATAGATGTAGTAATGTAGCATAAACACTGCTTAAAGTCACTTGTATTGTCTGCACTGTTGCACAGGAAGAGGATTCGTTTGTGCTGTGATGAACTGAACACTTTGGTGCCCTTCTGTGACACAGAGACAGACAAAGTCACCACCCTGCAGTGGACCACAGCTTTCCTGAGATACATTAATAAAACGTATGGAGACACTTTTAAAGAGGTAAGCCTGTGTAGAACGGCGATTGATGAAAAGCGTCCTCTAACTGAATTATCTGAGAGTAGAAACCTGTGGCTGGAAGATAAGAGTTAATTACATTTCCTCTTGCTGCCTGTCTAATTAGTGTAGCAGAGTTTATGTGACTTTTGTTATTTAGAGAGTTCAAAAACAAATTCTTCACATATTTACTGTTTAAGTCAAATAGCCTTTATTGTTTTACTGTGACAAATTATCACCTACAGTTAGGAAGTCTGAAAATTGATTTTCTTGCTGAAAAGTATAAGGCAGCAAATAAAATCACACCATACTGACAGCGTTCACTAATGCCACCAGAGGGGCAGTCTAGACAGTCACAGATTAGTAAGGAAGATAAAGCAGCTCTGGTTCTACGTGTCATGAACCACTTTAACCTCCAATTATTTCCTTTGCAGGAGTTCCAGAAGGACTTCACTCATGAGAAAGAACTCTCCCGTAAATCCAGCTCAGGTCAGGACCCAATCCACTATAGGATGGATGAGACACTGAGCAGCATTCCTCTGGCAGCAGAGCAATGACCCCCCCCCCCGTCGCTCCTCCTCATTGTTTTCTGCTGTACATCTGCTATACATCAGCCACAAAATGAGTTTAATCCAACCTGCAGAGAAGCTCAGGCTTGTCCAGTGAGGCGGGGGTATCGGGTTGAGTTATTGGTGACATTTTACATGGTTAAATATATCCCCCCTTTGACCACAATGCAATGGTTTAGAAAGTGGAAGGTTTAGTTCAGCTAGTGTGAGGGTTGCTCTTGGAGCGAGAGGCTTTCCACACGCAGGTGGCACTGTTTCTCTTTGAAAAACACAGACGGCGATCTAGTGGGCCGATCCCTGATTGCTAACCATTTTATTTTGATAATATCTGCAGTATTTATACCCTGTATTCAGATTTGCACTCCGTTTTGTTTTCTGTTCATTTTTATTCATTCAGAATGTTCTTCAACTGAGTGCCTACAAACATCTGTTCTTTATTTGTATATTTAAGCAGTTTGGTTTCGAAAAATAAATGTTGCTACTTTGTTAATTAATAGACTTTTTTGATTTCTGTGTTTGCAGGCAGCGTACTCTGAAATGCAGACTGTTCATTTGATATGTAGAGAAGAGTAATGTTTTACTGAAAAGTGGCTTTATTTGTTCTTTCTTACAACATGTCGCTGTAGCATCTTACTGTACATACAACATACACCCACAAATAATAAATAGTATTTAAAGTCATGTATATTTATATTTAATAGTTACAGCACCTGTAGTACATAGTGGATGTGGTCATTGCAGATTGGAAAAAACAAATTTTGCTCCTAAGATTCTTAAAGTATTTGTATTTTACAGTGTGTGATGTATGCATTCACAAATTTGTTTTGCTTTTAATTCTGAAGTCTAAATAATCAAATTCACATATAATAAAAAACAAAAAACAAGCTGTAAAAAAAGACTATCTTTTTTTTTTGCATTAATCTACACAATGTCTGGGAACCTGGGTATTTGTTTTTTTATTCCTTTTACAGTACATACACAGCTCCTCCACAGAGACTTATGCCTCTTGCACTTATTTCCATGTTGAGGTAACATCTGTGTTTTACATAATGGGTCATGATAAATGCACATTCACATCAGAGACAGTCGCCAGTTTTTTGTTTTGTTTTTTTATCTGCAGAAGGATGTTAACCAAAGTGATCGGGGCGTTGAAGCAACATGTACAAAGTTTTTATACACAAAGGACTCATCATTCACTTTCCAGGCGTTTGTAAGTCAAGTCTTGTTATGTGATAGTACTTGGATCGACGCAGTTGTTCTCGCACTTCTCTTTGCCTCTTTCCGTTTCATTTCGGGATGTCATCTTGATTTTTTGTGTTTTGTTTGTTTCTCAGTTGCTCTGGTGTTCATGTCACTCGTGGGATGTTTCCTCTGTTCGTTTCAAAATATCACACCTTCTGATCTTCCCAACTTGTGATGCATGTATTTAAATAAAGAGGACTTTTTTTGTGGCCACTCTTTTCTTTCATTTCTTTTCATTCCATCCTCACTTATCACTTTCCCTCCTCGGAGTGGATGGCGTCAGGGTGCAGGAAGTTATGCTTAATTGTTTTTGGGGCTGGGTGATTTCCCAGCAGATGATGCTCCCTGGCAAGCTGACGTGTCACAGATTCCAGGAGGTCCCTGGTGCCCAGTCCTGCCTACCCTGCCTGGCTCTCCAGGCTCACCTGGATCTCCTGGAGACCCATCACGCCCATCTTTAACAACTCCAGGTACCCCCGGAAGACCTGTGGGAAAGTATTGTGTTTAGAAGTTGCAGGAGTGAATTAAATAACCGTCACTACACATGTTTTTTCTTTTGCTCTGAACTAAGCTGACAGAAGACATGCATACATTATTTGGCAAGTCAAAGTCTGAGATGAGTGTAAGTTTAGAAGCTTGGAAGTGCACTGCATGAGACCACATACCTTGGTATCCTTGGTCTCCAGGAGGCCCATCAACGGCTTTACCAATGGATCCCTTATCACCTGCCTCACCAACATCACCTGTTGTGAAAGCAGAAAATTTCAATCACTGGCGGAAACTACGTGTATTTATATTTTTGTAGTACAAAAGCACGATCCTGATATCATCTACTTTGGTGTTTCCATTTTATACCAGTTCACACTGTCCACTACTTTTATCTGACAAATATAGTTCAGTTACAGTTCAGTTACAGTGGGGCTTTTTGCCACAACTAATTAGCTTTTCTTTGTAAGACTGAATAGGCAATGAAATTATTTTTGTGATCCTGTGACACAGCTTTCATTTTTCATACCTCTGGGACCTGGATCTCCAAGTTCTCCCGGCAGGCCTCTGTACCCTGGTGGACCACGAGCACCTGGATGCCCAATAGAGCCAGCAACACCTTGATTTCCTGGAGGCCCGGGAAGGCCGGGGCGGCCCACCATTCCAGGTGCCAGAGGTCTTCGCAGATTAGCAGCCAGTTGTGCAATCTGGTCTGAATGTTGGAGAAACACCAGAAGGTCAAGTTCCACCTTTTCTTATATTTAGCAGACATGAAGATTAAATTAAGATCTCTCACCATCAATCATTGGACCACATAGCTCTCTGATGTGTTGCTCACTTGACAGTTTACCCTGAAACACCAGACAAAATTTGTGTAAAAGTGTAATTTGAGGCAGTTTATATGGCAGCGTTAACATCTGTATGTTTCAACCAATCAGACAGTTTTGTGAGGTAAAAAAAAACAAACCCAAAACACACTTACAGGTACACCTCTCTTTCCTGGAATTCCAGGCACACCCTGTTCCCCTTGGAAGCCCATTGGGCCTTCTTTTCCTGGAGGCCCCCTTGTCCCAATCTCTCCGTGTGGACCCGTCACACCTTTAGGTCCCAGTTCACCTCGCTTCCCTGGCTATAATCAGCACCAATTATCTGTTAAATATCTCATTATGTTTACAAAAACAAATTGATTTATTCCAAACTGAAGCCGAAAACATCCATAACATTTGATCGCTGACTAATCACCAAATGAGGAGCAAACTGGGTCTGTTGAAACAATGCGAGGGTGGCATCTTGTTGCTTGATAATTACTCCAACTAGCACAGCAAACAGTAAATGAGACTAAGAGAGTGTGGCTCATCAGTGCTGTCTCTAATTACATAAATTGTGCTGCAGCTTAATGCTACTCGCCTTTCCCTTGTGGCCATAGCAGCAAACAGGCCAATAAAGCTAAAGCAGCAATACCTATCTCTAATTAATCCTATTAAACGTGGAATGTGAGGCTGAATCATGTGCAGTGACTCTGACAAGTAGGCAACAGCTCAGAGCTAGGTGCCAGTTTTTAATGTTTAGTGAGGGAGCAGAGACAGAGGGAGTTTGGAACAAACTTGTGCTGCTAATTACACCCACACACAACATCTGATCTATGTTTAGTGTTAATAGGTGGACATCTAATGCATTTAGAAAGCTGGTTTCTAGGATGTGGGCCCATGTAAAAGCACAAAACCTTGCAAAATGTAACACAATGACAACAGCAAAAGCAGCTCACCTCCCCTTTTTGTCCAACTGGCCCAAAGGGACCCTGAAAATAAGGTCATTATTTTAGATAAACGTGAAAACAGAGTCAAAAATCATATTATAATACAGAGAAATATACAATTAGAATAAGTAGATTTAAATAATTGCTTGTACATAAGTAAGTGTTTATATTTGTGCAAAAACATCAATATTTTTAGTGTTTCCTGATTCATAGGCAGCAAAAACTAAAAGCTACCTCTCCCAAAGATTTTGTCCAGGGAACCAAATACACGTGTACAAAACAATGAAGTGCTTTAAAGGCAAGTGAAGTACTTGAGTAGGTATAATGGTCTTAGCCTCTGTCTGGACAACTTACTACTGTAAACAAAGTAAGAGCTCTGTCCGTTACTAATACCGCACAAAGTTAGGACTCAGACAATGAAGAAAACACTTACGGGCTCTCCGTTCTCTCCTGGTAAACCATCACTTCCTGCAACGCCCTGAAGTGACAACATAAGATCTGAACTGCATGTCTCATAATACAAAACTGAAGAAAGTCTTTAATGGTATAAGCTTATGAAATATCTATGTATGGGTGGGCAAATAAAATGATCATTTCTTTGGTACACTTTTCAAAACGCTGGGTGAATACTATCACAGGACACCAGTGGACATGTTGGTGAACTTTGACCTACCATGTCTCCTTTAGGTCCAGAAGCTCCAATTGGACCCTAAAGGGTTGAAAAAAAGAGAATGACAGAATAAATATGAGCCACGCAGAGATATTTATTGAAGGCCGGCTGTCTGGAAGAGGGAAGGGGGGATGAAAGGAAGTACGGTGAGCTGGTCGAGGGGAACCAGGACTGGTATAAAGGCCGGCTTTGTTCTGTCCCCATGTTCTGAACAGGAGGCCACTTTGTGTCTGTGCTGGGCTGCAGTTTGAGTTTATACCGCTAAGACTGAGAGGAGATGGTGACTGGGATACAGCGCTCTAACACGAGCACAGCTGGACCGTCACATGTCTCTGTTGTGTCTGTGCGGACATGTGTCTACATTTGTCCATGTTTGTTTTTTGTTGGGGTAAAAAAAATAATTAATTAATCAACAAATCAATGAAGTCAATCGATCGCTTTTTACATTTCTTGCTTTCATATTGTACTTCAACAGTGAACTGGATACTTATACAGTTTAACCTATTGGGCTGACAAAACTAGACATTTTAAGATATTACAGGGACTTTTGGGAACATTTTTCTGAGTGATTACTGTGTCGCAAAGAAACCCACCCTGTCGCCAAATTCTCCTCGGATTCCTGTTGGTCCTGGAAGACCTGGATCGCCCAAGTCTCCTTTGATTCCCTGCAGCACATGGCACACAGTCAGCAAGTTAAATAATAAGAAAAAAAAATGATGATGATGAAATATTTTAATGAAACTACCTGGAAGCCTTTCACTCCCTGAGGCCCAGAGTTGCCCACTGGTCCAATACCTCCCTGTCAGAAAGAGACAGTGTCACGTAATCCTGCTACAGACCATGAATCAGTATAAAACACTGGAAATTAACGATGCTTCCTTCTTTTGATTTGGGAAAAGAGAAGCTAAAATGCAGGAGGTCATTATGTGAGGAAGGATTTGTTATGCAGCACGGTGTGTGATAGTAGGGGGTGTTAATGCCGATGCTGTTTTATCTTTCTTTCCTTGCCGCAGGCTCTGATGTGAAAAACAAAGATCTCTCTGTTTATAAATTCCTTCCTCATGAATACCTGCTCTCATCCCTGTAGGTATCTCTCCATAACTCCACCTTAGTAAGCCACTGAATCAGAGGAAAACACTCTTAGTACTTTTGTAGATTATCATTCATGTGGAATGCCAGCGGTTTATTTTATTCCAATTTAGTACCTTGCTGTGGACTCATTCGTTTTAGCCTTTTAATAGTTACTCTATAAATTCCATTTGTTTTTCAGCCATTGTGCATTACAATATGCCCTCTGGTTATTAAAGGAGCATCCTTTAAAATGTGAGAAACTGAGCCTAAATTCTGTAAATTTGTTATAATGAAAAGATATTAAAAATTTGTAGCAGGAAGTCTGATAATTTGCCTTGTAAATGCGGCAAAGCTGATATTGTTTTGTTTATTAAGCTTTTTTTTTTTTTCTATAGCTATGCTAGCGTTTTAGCCATGGAGCAACAGGTAGCGCACTTTTCACTTAATATGCAGCGTGATTATTAACTTACTGCCACTCCTCTGGGACCTGCTATCCCCCTCTCTCCTGGGACGCCAATCTCACCCTGAAGGGAAGGCAAAGAAATTGTAGACAAGTCAGAACAGTTTAGAGAGCTAATATGTTGGGTTAAGTGACACTTTTAAAAACTGCAACCCCCTAAAAGTACCATCAGATACATACAGGAATACCTGGCTCTCCAGAGGGTCCCGTCTCCCCAGGCTTTCCTGGATCACCCTGGTGTGAAAGAAGGAGAAGATAATAGTTGTCCTCCACATTTCTAAGAATAGTTTAAGAGTTAAGTTAGTATATATTTTGTTGTTATACTCACAACTTCTCCTTTAGATCCCTTTGAACCAGCCTTTCCTTGGAGACCCTAGCAGCAAAAATTAAAAAACATACACGTAGATAACAAAACCTAAAAAGTGAAGGTGACTCTTACGGCGATGATGAAGGCAGCATCTGTTTTTAGAGCACTTACAGGAAGGCCGTTTGGTCCCTTCTCTCCAACTACCCCGTGGCGTCCGGGATCGCCCTATCAACAGACACGCATCATAGTGAAATAGCTCTACTCAACTCATTTAAGTAAACAATTTAAAAAAAAAAAAAGAAAAGAAAAAAGCGTCTTACCTTCTCACCATCCAACCCTGGGGTTCCGTCTTTGCCATCTCTCCCAGGAATACCCTGGGAGATATCATCATCAGATATGACGCGCATCGTTCTGAGAGGTGATATAAATTTTTAATTTTGAATATTTGCACTTACAGGCTCTCCTTCGGGCCCTGGTCCACCAAGAGCTCCTTTGGGACCAATTTTTCCCTGTTAAGAGACATCAAGGTGTCATGTTTACATTTTATATATGCACTAACAATGACAGATGAAAATTTTTTTTTTTTACATACTATTCCTCCTTTAGGTCCTTTGAAGCCCTGTGGTCCTCTTTCTCCACCATCACCCTGTAAACATCAGATGAAACACACACAGCTATTCATTGATGGGATCAGCCATCCATTCAAGCTGTGAACTACTTAACCAACACTGATTTGAACTCTTTTGATTTTTGGGTTAAGTGTAATGTAAACATGGAGAGACTCACTGTCTTTCCAATAATTCCAGCGATGCCGGGCTTGCCTCTGAAACCAGGGAAGCCCTGGAGAAAAACAAAGGATGAGGTCAAAGGAAAATACTGACACAAGCAGATCTGCTGCGTGAAAGCCAGTAAGAGTCATCGTATAATTAAAAATTGCTTACTCTGTCACCTACGGGTCCCATTGGGCCTTGTAAACCTCTTAGACCACGTGGGCCCTGAAACACAGCGTTTAAACATCTTGAATTTAAGAGAAAACCACAACCTATGAGGAATGTCAACAAATTCATCAAAAACTCCCTGCTTTGGATGGATTAAATCAGCAAAACTCATGTGGACAAAATAAATAAACAAATGTGACAATTCTGTATCTTACCTGCAGACCCACAGTGCCGGGAAGACCTGGTGGGCCCGGTGGACCAGAGTCACCCTGGAGGCAGAACAGGACACCATCAAAACACCAAATCACAGAAAGATGAGCAGCCTTTGGTTGTGTTTTCAGCCACATTATAAAATAAAAAACAAAAACAAACCAAAAATAAAAACAGCCAAAAATCTTTGTGCAACATATTGAACTCACTTTCTCGCCATCTTTTCCAGGCTCTCCCTTGTCTCCTTTGTGCCCAGTGTGACCCTAAATAAGCAAAAACACGCAGAAGTGCATACAGTCATGAGCTGAGTGTTTGTATTTCCATCGTGTGGCTGTGATGGATGACAGATCATTTAAGCAATACTGGCACAATTTAGCTCTAATTAAAACAAATAAACAAACAAAAAGAGATAACCAAAACTCTGTTCACCTTGAATCCTGGCATACCCGGAGGACCAGGTGGGCCAGGGGGGCAGATTGCAGGACACTGCAGAGGACAGAGACAAAACACTAAGAGCTCTGCCACTGTGCACAGCTTCACTTTACTGTCATTATGCTGCTTTCACACAGTTTATGGCCAAAACTCTTACCAGAAGCTCGCCGTTTAGATCATGGAGGGTACCAGGAAGACCCTGAGAGATGGCACACAAGTGAGAAATTAGGTAACATTTTCTGTAAAAATGAAATTGCTGCTTTCTTTTTTTTCATTGCATTCCCTGATATCAACCGGGTGGCAGGGAAAAATATGACAATATGACTATTGTACAGACAGTCTGTAACATTTCGGGTGATCATGCCGTTCTTCAGACTGAAGAAGGGCATGATCACCCGAAATGTTACAGACTGTCTGAAGGTCTTTTTGCTATAAATTATCTTCCAGGAGCGCTCCGGTGTGCGGACTTTCCTATCCCACTATGGTAACTGTTTTTGTTCCTGCACCCTTTTAATATTGGATGTGCGTGTTCGGCCTACAGAAATATGACTACTGTACCAGCAGCACTAATTATAAAACCACTGATCAAATGCTGAATTTAAGTGCACTTACTGGGGGTCCATCTGGGCCAGCAGGTCCGGAAAGACCTGGTAGACCCTCGGCACCCTGAGAAACAGAACAGCAACAGGATCAGCAGAAGGAACTTCAGCATTTTATTCTAAAATAAGTGATTTCTTCCCAGTTGTAAGGTTGTAATGCAACTAGATAAAAATTAGTCATGGTCCCTCAGGGGAAGACTAACACTTGATACTTGATCTTTTCAGTTCATGCAGATGTTTGAGCTTAACTGTGCAGAGTAAAGTAAACTTGAAACCTCTAGAACACGTGCACTGAGATGGACTTCCTTAAAAAAATAAAATATCTTGCTAGATCTTTCTGGTCTTTCGTGGAAACATGTCTGGAGGGGATCTTTAAGAACAACTCAAATGAAATGTTAGAAAAAGTAAATGACCAATGATCCATTGCTATAATTATCATGAAAATATCCTGAAGGTGACTAAGGTACTGACCTTGAGGTAGCTTCACACTACTTCTGACAGTACTGTAGGGTCTTTGGAAACATAGTAAGCTTTTATGAAGGATCTGAGTCCAGCCTAAATAAAGTGTGACCCAGTAGAAACACTGACGACACGTCCTTCTTGGCCAGTGGTTATTCTTATCCTTCTGCTACAATATATAGAAATTTAGGGCAATGTTGTACTGGTTGATTCCAGCCGAGATCGCTCGATTTCTGTCAGCTTTACCGCAGCCTTTTGTTTCTGCTACAGCGGCTCATGTATACATTTTCTTTGATTATCTTTTCACATCATAAATCAAGGGGAAGATAAGAGTTTCCAGTCGATATGGAAACTACCTCATTCTTATTCAAATGATGAAATTCCTTAATGATGAGAGGAAGTCTCAATTAAGGACACTCACCACTGGACCCTGGGGTCCGGGTCCGCCTGGCAACCCGTTGGTGCCGGGAAGCCCCTGGAAACAAAAGACACTGGATGTTTGCATGCCATCAGAGTACATGTGCTGCATGCTATCTGAACTGCATCAAAGAATAATCTGCATCCACTCACAGGATACAAATGAGCAAAAACAAATAAATAAAAACCACGCCACAGGTGTACTCTCTCAGAGCAACATAAAGATACAGCGCTGTGTACTCACTGGAGCTCCTGGTCTCCCTCTGCCCTACGGAAGATACAGGAAGGCAAATTAAGTCACAAACACCAGGGGAATGATTAGATTCACACAAACAATATCCACCACGTGATGCGGCTGCATCAAATCCACTTTGAATGTTTGTCACAGATTGCTGCTATGAGGCGCTTTGAGCTTTCAGACATCTGACATCTGAGTAATCCTAAGACAAAATGTGACACTGCGGATTTAAAACTGTCTTTGTCATCTTTATGTTAACAGAGTTACCAAGAGCTGGTGATAGTCCAGACTTGGCAGGAGCAGAAGTACAGAACTTTATTCTCTCAGCATGAAATAATAAGGTGCAGTCTAAAAAGTAGTACCTGCCTTAGGTTTAATGATTACTGCAGGTAAAAGATTAAGGAACATAAAGTATTTTAGGGAAATACTCAGTGTAACAGTATTCTCAGAAATGTGGCTACACATAAGAAAAGTGCAAAAATAAACTGCTGTATTCCTGTGTCAGGCTTCTTAGGTTTTACATATTATGTGGGGTTACTTACAGGAGGTCCAGGTGGCCCAGAAGGTCCAGGTTCACCCTGTGGATAGCAAGGCAAAATCACAATCTTGGACAAAAATGATGCCTCGCAGAAACTATAAGACCCAGAAACTTAGATTTTTCTTTTTCTTATATACAGTTAGCTGAAATTTAGGCTTATAAAAACACAAAAACATGAATGCATACACAACAATGGTTGCTCTCTCCTGCCAGAAGGTTCTTCCTGTTAAAAGAGAGTTTTTCCTCCCCACTTTTGCCAAGTACTTGCTCATAGGGGGTTGTCTGATTGTTGGGGTTCTCTCTGTATTATTGTAGGGTCTTTACGTTACAATTTAAAGCGCCTTGAGGCGACTGTTGTTGTGATTTGGCGCTTTATACAGTACCAGTCAAAAGTTTGGACACACTCACCCATAATTGGCTGAGAGTGTCCAAAATTTTGGCTGGTACTGTAAATAAAACTGAATTGAACTGAAAGTGTGTGGTGACACAGCTTTGGGGTAGGCTAGACAAAGGATGTTGCAGGAGGACAATACTGCTAAACATGACCTCTTTTTAAATTAAAAAAATAATTTTAAAACAAGGTAAGGTCTGTCTTATAATTTTTGGCAATAGTATTAATTATGCTGTGTGTGAGTGTGTTTGCTCCCTCTCACTATCTATTGATAAATTGAAAAGGCAGAAATGTCACTAAATCTGCATTTAAAAAGAAAGGACGTATTAAAAAGGAAACCGTGTAGTAATGCAGTTGCACCTTTTCTGCTGTAGGTCATGCAAATGTAGACGAATGCTGTGCAACGTAACTGGTAAAAAATACTGAAAAAACTGTCTTATATGGAAGCTTGTTTCTGCCACTGATTTTTATTTTATTTTATTTTTTTGCCATTGATGAGTCATAATTTCAGGTCATCATCTCAAAAGTTCTACTAAATAAATCTAAATTATTTCAAAGTATTTTTTTTTGAGTTATTTCCTCAGAAGTTTAACATAGTAAGTTAATCTAACCTGAAATTTTGAGTGAAAAATCAGTGCAACTCTGTGGCATTGCATAAAGTTGCTGAAATGTGTGCCATTATCAAATCTAAAGGTGGTCTAATGAAATATTAGAGTGTGTGACTTATTTTTACCGATGAAAGCCATGCCATGAAAATAAAAATATTCCTTTGTCTATATTTATTGTGACTGAAATGTGATATCAACACAATTAGGCCACAAAAACCAACCAACCATGTTGAGTTTAAGTGTGGTGTTCTAACAAAGAGAAGACGCAGTAATAAGATGCTTTTTCAATAACCCTATTTCAAGATATTGGACTAAATGATCCAACCATGGTCTGCTGTGGTGCCATCTCTTCTTTTTTTTTTTTTTTTTTTAGTTCTCCTTTGTTTA
>VUQJ01038479.1:0-18050 GCA_015108635.1 Andinoacara biseriatus | reverse complement strand
TTAAAATTTTTATTTTATAAGTGTTTTTTTTTTTTTTTGGTTTATAACCTCTGTTCATTATTGCATCTTTTATTCTGGGACAGTTAGATGTGGAAAAGTAAACTTCTAGATGGGGGGTCGAGGTGGGTAGGAGTCAATAAAGGTGGGCATTTTCAAGGCCTGCATACACACAAATTCAGTTGCTACAGTCAGTTAAGGAAAATCTCTTTGATTCCAAGATGCAGGGAAAATGGTCTCTGCCCACTTCCACAGCGGTTTATTCCCAGAAAGCAGCTCCCAGCACGGTTAGGCACATTTGACATTTTTCATGGGTGGGAAGTGAGTGATGGACTTAGCTCAGTATCCTAGGAAATATGTACGCATTGGATTATTCCACACCCAACAATTTATGTTCAAATGCTGTCCAAATGCAGGAAGCAGTCTGACCTTTAAATGGATGTGCATGAAAAACTCTGACTTTTGAGACAAGAATTTACACTTGGTGACGGATCCACAGTTGGTGTGTGTAACCATTCTCAGTGCAACCACACAGCAAGAGTCCTTAATTCCAACCTGCCAGTGGGATCGAGATGTTTCCTAACATTAGCCATACTTTAACCATCCACAACTTTCCTGTCCTCGTTTCTAGCAATGAACAGATAATATAGAATGTAAGAATTTCATAAGTCTTGGCAGAGAGAGAAAGACAGAAAACAAGCTGAATTTTTCACTGAGAACAAAGAATGCAAAAAGTCTACATGGAGCCTCCTCACTCCTCCTCGCTTCCCTGACCATATGTTTATTTTTGTCTTGAGAGGTACTAAATTGCACTCAAAAAACTGAAATGCTGCAGTGTTTTGTACAGAGTGAATGCAGTCTTCTATTGTTCAGGTATTTTCTGACTCTCCACAGTGTCCAGTGACAGTTTCGTCTTTGTTTAAGCCGTTAAAGCTTTGATACTGCAACAAAAAAAATATTTAAAGCAATATTCAAGCTCACACTGAGGAAAAGGTCGTGCCATGAGAATATTAGTGAAGTTTTCGGTGCTTGATCTGATAAGAAAAAAAAAGCTTGAAGTGAATGTTTTGATTTACATCCACCCCCGTGATCCCCCAGCACATACTCTTAGTTTACATGGCCTCCTAACCACACAGACACTTCCTGCCAAAGATGAGTTGCAAACATGATAATAGCTCTCAACTTTGGTTTAAAGACTTTCAAACGCTTTAACAGCTAGACTATTTTCTCCCAAAAATCTTCATGAAACCTTCAGGTGACTAAGACAGCTGAGCTACTGTGGCTCGACACATTACTGTCAGCATGGCCCTTTCATACAGTATGTGAACAGAGCATTCCTTGGGCACCAGGCTTGATGCACAATACCATGGCACAATAGTAATGAGGCTGAAGCAGTTTGAATTCCCACACAGCCACCGACGCTGCGCTGTGATGTCTGCCAGCAGCTGTGGAATCTGGAGTTTCTTGCTCATGGTAAATCCCAACGAAACATAATGCAGAACAACTTCCACTGCAGCAGCCACTCAAATGTGCCTCTGTTTTCATTGTCGGGAGGCCTCGGGGTACATATTTCTGTAATTTGGCTTCTATGCTCAGCAGTTTTGCAGCTGTGATGACATTTGGGTGTCGCCCCCCTGTTTCTCACGATCTCGCTGCCAACGCTGCTCCGGCCACTGGTCGTCAGCCAAGACTGAGGTCTGTGTGTCAGCCCCCACTTCTTATGTACACATGAACACTGAAAGAAGGTGCTTTTGAAAAAAAGAAAACACTCCAGGCAAATGAGTTCAACTGTGGACTTTTTCATTATGTTGAGGTCGGTTTTCAAAAGTGTATCTCGGTGGATTCAGGGTGGAAGAAGAGTGTCAGGAGTACAGCAGAAGCATTTGTTTTGTGCTCTTGCTCTCCTGCAGACATGTAACTGTGGATGATTTTTTTTTTAATCATTTAAGTTTCTGTCAGGTTGTTTATGTTGATTTCTACATCCTATATCAGTGAGATTAAAGTGTTGCTACATATTGTAGCTAGCTTTTCCAAACACCGTTATAACAGAAAACCTTAAATTTCCCTGGGAGGCATAACTGCTCCCCTTTTACTGAGTGAAACACCTATTAATCCAAATAAAGACTTTTCTTTCTTGCATTTCTCTACATCAACAAGCAATTTTAAATGACTTCCTGGTTGGGAGGAACTAATGAACAGGCCGAGGACAGGGCTGAATCTCAGAGGGGTGATGAGCGTGGGAGCTCCCCGTGGTATTCCCCGCCTGCTTGTTCTCAGCTGTCCTCCTGGAAGCCTCGGTCCAGCTGCCACCCATTACACCAGGAATGTAAGTTTGGGTCAGATGCCAGGAGTGTGGTGGCACCTTAATGACAGGATGACCATGGGCCCAGGCCACTTGTGAGTTATTAACATGGCACACTTAAATCCTTCCCATGCCCCTCAGCTACCCCTCCTTTAACCACCCAGCCTGACAGCAGCTGCCGGACTCTCAGTTTCCCAGAGTCGGGAAGCTGGGAGTGTGTCAGCATGTATGTATGTGTATGTGTGACTTGGGGTGGGGAGTTTATGGGGTCACGGTAATTGGTCAGATATGCATGCATACCAATGGTTCTTGTTTTGTCTGTCATGGTTTAGGCTGATTTGTGTAATCACTGGAAACAGCAGAGACCTTACATCTGAGAAAAACTACAGTACCAGTCAAAAGTTTGGACACACTCACCCATTCTGTTGAAGGGGTACATGGCTTGGTGAGGCTTGTCTTTTGATATTTCTTGACAAATAAAGATGATAAAAGATCTGGAGGTGATTCCAAGTGTCAAACTTTATAGAGATTTTGATGCAAGCGAAGGAGGCCATCATTAGATTAAATAAAATAAATAAAAACTTTTGAGTGGCTAAATCAAGATTCTTAAAAAGACTGAATGCACCGGCCAACTCAGCAACACCAAAAGGTTTGAAAGACAGAAGCCAACTAAGGTAGATGACAACAGATTTTTTTCCCCTTGGTTATGAAAAAGTCCGTAAAACACTCTCAAAGAAGTCGGTGTATCATTATCAGGGTCCACAATGGTCTCCATCAATGTAAATACAGTGTTACACTCATGAACCTGCATGGTTCTGCACTGTTCTGGAGAACAATCTTTGGACAGATTAACCCAATATTTCAGAATGATGGGAAGAGAAAAGTGTGGAGAAGGAAACAGCTCATGATCAGAAAGCACACCACATCATCTGTCAAACACGGTTGAGGCAATGTTATGGCATGGGTATGAATGGCTGCCTGTGGAACTGGGTCACTATTTATTGATGATGTGACTGCTGATAGAAGCGGCAGGATGAATTATGAAGTAATTGGTAAGAACTTCACAGTGCAAATGGATAATGACCCAAAGCAAACTGCAAAAGCAACCCAAGAGTTTCTCAAGGTAAAGAAATGGGATATTCTTCTGTGGTGTACAGAAACAAAATTACAAAAACTTATGGCCCTAACTGTATGTATTAATAGACCTTCATTAATAATACTTTTAGACAAAATCAGTCCATAAAAGAGAACTTAGAAGTTATGACATTAATGTATATTGTAGACAAAAGTTTCATTCAAGACGAATTGTGGAAAATGTCAGCGGTGAAGGTTTTTGGTGGGGAAGGAAAAACTTTAATTGACTGGATGTGGTTGTGAATGAACCTATACACTTAAAACCACAGCATGTGACTCACTTCCTGGCTCTGCAGCATCAAAGGTAAGTGAAGCTCTGAAGTGCCTTTGAAATGACCAAAGAAGGAAAATAATCACTCTCATTTTCAGAACTTTTTGGAATTCAGCTGAGTGTACATCAAGTCCATTTATTTTCTCTGATCGTCTAAATGTAAAACATGTTTGTCATTGTTTGAACTGGCTTGACTGACAGAATTTAAGGACTCCACTCATGCCACTATGTGTGAGCCGGGGAGTGTCACAAGCCCCAAAAGCTTGTGTTTGGCAGTTTTTCTTTACATCATCTCTCAGCATATTCAGGCAGTGAGCACCTGGGAGGATCATTTTGGTCCTAATGATATAGCCAACAAAACAACCCAAATGGTACTTGAGGAAGTTTTTTAGAGCCTGGGCCTAATTACAACACAGGACAAAAAAATCAAACCACCCCTCACTTAATTGGCTTCCTTTCTTTCATGGTCCTATACATGGCCATTCAATCATGAGATGGAGGCAAACAAAACCCTTGCTTTCTCCTTGACCCAAAACACTCCTCTAATTGCCACTGCATGGTGAGCTATAGCTGTAGGTGGACAGCCCGTTAGTATAGCATCCAAACAGTCTGCCAGAGCACTCTGAGATCGTTCATACTTAAGTAATACATGCATATTACCTCAAGCTTTGCAAATGTAAGGTGTCAGTGTAAATGGGTGAAGAGTCAGATGCCAGGAAATTGGTTGATATCCTTTCACGTGAGTCAGACCACTTCCTTGATTTGACTCGTGTGATACTGCAAGCAGTGGGTTTTTTTTTTGCATTTGCTTTATTTTGAAAGAGCCATACTCTGCAGCAAAGTCGCTGCAGTGTTCAGATTGAAGAAATATGCCAGTTTACAGACACGGTGACACTAGTTTCGCTCTATGCTTGTAATCAGAAATGCGTGTTGTGGGGTTAAGCATTACTCTGCTTCATGCGTGTCTGCTGTTGAGGTCATGACCCAACACATTCACACATGTGGCATCTGCACAGTGGGTGCATGCCAGAGCAGTGCTCCGCCAGCAAGATGACCGAGAGCACATGTGCAGACAAACACAGGGGAAGAAACAACGTTTCATGTGGCTAATTTTTGGAGTCTTATAAGAGAAAATGTTAGCTATTAGGAAACCCATAAAGATAGCTTTTAGCAACTTTTATCACAAGCTGAATAAAAGATGTAACAGAGGGGGAAAAAACAGGAGAATCTATTAGAGGACACGCAGCCCTCAATCACTCATTCATCACAGATGAATATGATTCACAGGCAGACAAGTGGAAGAGCTGTTAGCGACTATTTGTGTGTGTGTGTCTGAGCCACATTGAGGCCACCGTGTGGGACCCTCTTTTCACTCTCTTCCCCTCGCACGGCTGCTTCTAATCTCTGACCCCCATCAATAAGATGCATTCAGAGTCCATCAAACAGACGAGCGGCTGCACAGGCAGCCGCAAACCGCTGGGGGGAGAACCATGGGAAACACTCTCTTAATTGTTCCCCAAACCCTTTTAAAGAATATTAAGCTGCATTAGCTGACCATGAGCCTTTCTCCGTGGTGCTTTTCTTTTAGAGAGGGCTACAGCAGCCCACTCAGCCAATAGGCCATTAAACGTGACAGGTCTTTGTGAAGAACATAGAGACAAACTCAGAGGAAAATACAGCTAGCAAACCACTGCTTAAATAGCAGGAAGGCTAAGAGGTTAGTTAGCCTCGCATCTGGTTTGTATCAAGCTCTCTGTGCAGTCTGCCTCGCTCCACCAGTCTCACATCTATTAAGGGCTATTAAGTATCCCAGTGGAGTGAGTCTATCCATAACTCTGGCAGGGACCTAACAGACACAATATAGAAGGCTCATTATAGGTACATTTTTCTTGCTTTGGTGATATTGTTGATTCACCCATACACCCTGATGGCACTGTAACAAGAGGCTGAAAAACTATTTAAAAAAAACACTCAAGTAACAAGTTTCCAGTGGTCTTTTCAAATTATGTATAAAAGGACCATTCCATCTCAGTTACCATAAAGTTGATTTCCCTAGTTACTTTCAGCGGTTTCACAAATCTTACAATAAACAATACTATCTATATGTTTATGGACCACAAGTGCCATGAAACTTATGAAGCATTATAGTAAATAACGTGCTATTAAAGTGCCATAAAAATACAAAATAATATTTTTTGACAAATGAATAAAAAGAGATATTATAACATAGTTCTAACTAAAAACAGATTTACAAAAACAACACATCTTCTTACAAGGTGCTGTGAGCATTCTGGCACTCCTACATTTCTATCACACACACTAAAATTCCTGTTCTGACCACTTCCTTGCAACATACTGGATTCCTGATTTCACTGTGTCAAAGTGGCAACCATGCAATTTGATTCTGGGGAGGTTGATGAAGCCAAACTTGGCAAGTAGGGTAGCTGGAGAGTATGTGCTGTTGTAGCCAAAAAAACAACAACACCTTTTTGTCTTTTTAGTGCACCGTGTGCCGCTGCACGATGGCTCCGGGTGTAAAAGAAAAACAAAAAAAAGGACAAAATTTGTGTTCATGAAGAGAAATCAACAGATTAAAATTCCATGACATGATTTCACTGCTGTGAGATCGAGTTGTTCAACAGGGGAAAAATTTGGAAACACTTCCCAGAGTTTAGGTTACACAGCTAGCCTTAGGCAGGAGGCCACGGATAGACCGGAGGCCACGGAGGACACGCTGGAGAGTTTACATCTCTCGACTGGGCTGGGAGTGCTTCATTGTTACCCCAGATGAGCTGGGTGGATGGGCAGCAACTTACTGTGTAATTTTTGTTGTTGTTGTTGTTGTTTTTTTGTAAGAATGAATGAATGATACGAATCACGTTCCAATTAAACAAGACTATGAGCAGCAGATGAGCAGAGAAGAAAGGGAAAATAAAATCTCTCTAAGTAAGTTTTAATACTTAGTATTACTAGGAAACTAAAAGCTTAATGTTTATGGATTCATACATACCTAAGACTAGTGACAATTTACCACGTACTTCCTGATTTAGTCATGGAGAATGCATCTGCATAACTGCCTTCAAATTCAAATCATGCATGAAGTCACTTAAAGACTTCTCTTGTGAAAGTTTTAGACCAAAAGATGTTTCTTGATTTGTCTAAAGTGAGTTGCATTATTCTAAGTTGCTGACCCGGTCTTTCCCTATTGTTCTTCACATTAGCCACATTAGGAAGACTTTATGAGCCTGGAAGGAGTGAGTCATGTGTTAAGGTTGGTGTTAAGCTGCTGTGCCCTTTTAGTGCTCAGGCCTGAACTCGCCCTGTAGCTCTGAGTGACACCGGGGGATTTAGAGGGAACGGCCGAGCATTCAGGAAGGGTTCAGTCTAATTTAAGGGATCAAGTCTTCTCTGAGGTTAAGGATTTATATTTTTTTAACAGAATGATACCAGAAAAGACTAATTAGTGTTCATTTATATTCACTTTGGTAAAAGAAATGATTTAATGTGAAAATTGTGTGATGACAATTTAAAACAAACAAAAAGTGCATTCATAGATGTTCATTGACTCCTTTGATTCATTCATAAGTGGAGAGAAAATATTCCCTATTTTCTTAGTAAAATGATTCTCATCTAACTCTTTAAACACATAATTAGTGCCTTACACATGCTTACTTCCCACCATGTGCTGGACTACCTGTTTTTTAACAAATGGAAAAATTCAGTTTCTTCCTTCATTTTCCTCATTCTGTGTCTAAACTGTGACCTTATGACATCATTACTCAAACATTTCGCCTATGCAGTCCCCTCACTGGCCCCCGAAAATAACATATGTTACATAGAACAAGCCCTCCATTAATCAAAAGCAGTTAAGTGCTAAATAGGCAGATCCTGAGGAGCCAGGATGAGAGATCCCCCCACACCTCCCCAAACTAACCACCACCGCTCATATCCGTCGACAGAAAGGGGATTCATCACCTTGTCATTCTTAGATAATAAAAAGCCATGAGACTGTGTGGGCTGACGGGATTGGGAAGAATGTGTGAATCTGGGATGCACAGGGAGTGAGGGCCGATGTTCAGGAATGGGCAGGGTCTTCTTGTTGGCGACACAAAGCCGTTGCTGTGCAATCAGCTCGGTGTAAAATCGCCACTCTGTGGCCCTCACAAAGGCTCACAAAGGCAGGGGGCTGGTGGCTGGGGTGGGAGTGCAGCGACACAGCTGTGTGCAGGGCCTACACATCCCGGCTCAATATGGGCTCTCCTCACATCTGTAGCAGCCTGGCCCCTGCTTCCGCCGGGTCCTAGGACAATGAAGGCCCTCAGCCAACCCTTTTGTTGCAAAGTTTTTCAGAGTTCCTTTTTAGCCTAAATCTTAAATATTTCATTAGGCCTCCCTCACCCCTTCTCCCTTTTCACTACCGTTCTGAAGAGGATCGCCGGGACCTCCAGACTTTACTCCCCTTCGCTGTAGTAACACCCTGAACACAACAAAGGATTTCTTCTAAAACTGTTGGGGACCCGCTGTTACTGGAAAACAGGCGCTGTTTAAAATTAAACAGATTAAAGGTTCACGTGAAGATTCGAGCTTCTCATGACCAACAGAAGCTTGAAGAACTGACAGTCTTTTTCAAACTGCTTCCTGATGGGTAGATTGATGTAAATTTGTAAGCTGGTTTAACTCTTACTGCTCATTTTTACATTTGTTCCTGAGCGTGTTTATGTGTTGTCTGCACGTACCCAGACGTTCATTGCACTGTTTTCATCATGTGCTTTTGCCAGAGTGTTATATACTGCTCAGGATGAAACTTTTGATTCAGTTTAGTTTTGATTGCAGGTCTCTGCAAAAGCTCCCTAATCTATTGAATATGCAATGGTGCAAATTTATACATCAGCCCTTTGGTCTGTTGGCCTATTTCTTACAAGGGGTGTAGTCATGTTTTTAAAAAATGTGCACTTTATCCATCGAAAAAAAGGATGTAATATTAAATCAGTCAGAACTTAAGGACAGCGGTTAAAATGTGAAGGTGGGTTAGCAGCAGTAGTAACGACAGTCAATAGTTGGCGTGAACTGAATGAACATTTTTAAAGGTCGTTTAATAACCCTGAACCTGATGACAAAAGCTGAATGAAACTTTATTGAAATTTAAATATATTCACGGCATATGGACACATTAGCAACACAGATTGTCATTATTAAGTGTCAAGCTGCCCCGTATATAAGGGCCGCACATAAATGGCATATATAGAAGAGGTGACCAAACACTCCCATCCAAATATTAAACACTTGTTAATAACTTTTCCGGCCCTGCAGCAGAACGTCTGTCACGAAGGACCAAAAGGACTGAAAAGGATTTGTCTTTATGCTAAGCCTTAAACTGGCGTGATTGGATGGAGGGACAAAGAGATGCTTTTGTCAAAAAGAGAAGAGAGGGGTGTTGATTTATCCAGCACTTTAAGGGACCCTAATGAATAATTCAGTGTTATCATTCAACTCGATGCTCAATTATTATGTTTTTCTTCTTTCTTCACACGTGAGGGACCCCGGCAGACAGGGGGTATCATACAGGGGCACCTTGGGGGAAGTAATGCGCACACAAGGACAAAACAAGAAAGGCCACGGTGCAGTCACTCTGCTGTCAGCTTGATAAATATAATGTGTCACCAATTAAAAACTCATTGCCATTCTTTAATTCAGCTAAGGCCTTGTTAACCGCTCCCTGGCAGGGAGGCTACCAGAGTAGCCACGGCCTCTGCGACCACCACCACCATAATAGAGGCCCCTGCTTTCCCATCCTTTTAAAACCATGGCCCTTTCCTTTGGCATGTAAATAAGACATTCAGTCGGCAGCACTTTTCCAATAGAAAAAAATGACCATCGATGTCTTTGATTTTCATCTTTTTCCCTGGGAAAACAATGAATTCTATAGTTTCAGATTTTTATTCAAAAAACCCTTTTTGGGCTTTTCTTAGGGACCTTTCTCATGGTAATCATGTTGACTCAACTTTGTGCAACGTGGCTATACAACACATATGAACCCTAGCAGGAGTCCATTACAGAAATACCATTTAGCAAGCTGTTTCTGTGAGAAAGTCAAACGTTTAAGAGGCTGTTTTGTGCCAGTCGGGGACAAGGGTCTCAGCAGAGCAGCAGGAGTCCTTGGAAACTTCAGTGAAACGAAAAGCCTCTCAGGTCTGAGATAGTTCCCAGCTGAAGTCAAAAGTGCCGAAAATGCAGAAAAGCAGGTTTCCTTGAGCGACGTATGACTCCTTGTCAACCGTGACTGTTACGCTATTTAGCAACTTTCCTTTCTGACACTGGATAAGTGGATGTCATCGCGCCTTGGAAACACACCTAGTCTCATGCAAGTTTTCAAAAGCATTGTATAAAAGACGAGACAGGCTTCCTTTGTGTTATAAAGCTGCAGTTCCTCCAAACTGAACAATAAAATATATTGTTTCCCATTTCCTCTAGAATAATGCAGAAGAGTGTTTTCTAATCTGGGACATTGTTTCTTTCTTTGTGTTTTCTGCTATGGTTACATTTTATTAGGTTTGGCAAAAATATGGTGGTTACAGTTATGGAGAGATCAGGGTTTGTAGTAAAATCACTACTTTGTTTAAGTCAGGAAAGATTTGTTGTGATTAAAATGAAAACCACGTATGGTTATGTGGTTAAAATGAAAGCGATGAGTGGCGTGGAGAACGTAGCTGCATCCCATGTTAAAGCAGAGCTAAATTGTGGTTGTTGCTCTATTAGCTCGTTAAGTGATGGCATATAAACCCTGTTTCTGGGTTCTCCAAGCCTCTACTGTCCTGGCTCCAAGCTCCTGCCCTTTCTGTTTCTCTGCAATGCTTTGTTTTTTTGAAGAATTATGAATCCCAAAATGATTCAGTTGTCATTTTACCCCTGTATTTTTTTTTATTAGCACTATACATGAGCTAGATTAACACACCTTTAAGATAAGCTTTCAAACCTACTGGCATCACAGACACAAAATATTCCAGTCATTCAGAAACATTTCACTTTCAAGCCAACTGATATTTCACAGGATTGGGACTAATGCTAACCTCTCATTATGAATGGACACTCTTGGCTGTAGTTTGCTACTTCTAAAAATGACTTAATTTGCATAGTACTCTTTTAAAACACACAGCTACAAAGTGTTTCATAATTTGAATAAAACCAGACATTAAATATAAGCATACATGTTTCAGCATGCACACTTCCAGCACACAGGCAGACAGTCAAATATGATCTTGATATTCCAGCATACACACGATATGTAAACTAAGGCCAAAAAATAATGGGAGAAAGATTAAGAAAAATCTAACCTGTAAAAGTGAGTCCTCAGCAGTCGTTTCAACCGACCTGATAGGCTGCTCCAAAATTCAGGTGCTACAACCTCAAAAGCCTGAAAGCCTCTGGTTTTAAAATAAGAGCATCAAGCAGTAATATATAATAAGAAACAGAAGCAGTTATAGGATGCCAGTAGCGCTGCGATTACCCTTTATAGGGCCAGTGACTATTTTTGGTAATTTCCCACACTTTTATTTATGTCACCCATCCCGCGCCACAGTGAGGTTAAGAAGCATGTGGTCTTGAAGAATGTGCCCATTAAGAAATGGCCTAGTGTTGTATAAATTTATAATGTGCATGATGTAATGTTCTAAAAAGTTGTGTTGTTATGACTCTGTTATAATGTTCTAAAATACATGCTCCTTCCACCATATATGTGTTTTTCTTGTAGTTTTTTATATATACATTTCTTGCTTGTTTGTTTTTTTAATTTTACTACTTATAGGCAAGGATCCAAACATGGTAACTTCATTAACCTTGATTTTCTAAATGAAAATAAAATAACACTCTAAGTCCAACTCTAACACTCACACTCTAAGTTAAATACAAAATCTTGGGAAAAGTATGACAAAAAACTAATGGAGGACATTTGCCTGCCAAACATAAAAGCCATGCACCAGCGCTGAAGTATTAAAGATAAACATCTGGTTTGCGTCATACTCGGTGTCACTGCCACTCGGAGAATCGTGGGCGAGTGTAAACCACATGTGTCTGTGGAAATCTGCATGCAAACAATGCAATCATTAGGAGGTTTTCACCAACCAGTCAGGGAACACATGTATTTCCATACCGACCAGAAGTTACCACGAGGTTATGAGTGATCTCTAGGCCTGTGTGAATGTAGCTTAAGCAACTGATTTCACAGCAACTACCATCAACCTTCAGCAACCAGTCGGGGAATAAATGTTTTCCCCACGACTGGTGGCTGCCAGATGTTCGTGGATTGGTCTTTAGGTACGTATGACTGGAGCATTTGTTGTCACATTTCCAAAATGGTGGACAAGTTAACATCACGTGGTTAGTAGTCACGTGACTGCAAAACCGCAGAAAGTTCTCGCGCATGCAGTACTTTATTGCCCAACTGTCATTGTGTACTTTTATAGAATACATAACCCTCAAGGAAATCTTCTTACATAAACTGGTATTGCTACTGTATTTATATTAGCCTAATGATACCCCTGTAGGTAGCCAGGGGTGGCAAATTATTATATGTCAACAAGGTTGCTTCACAAACTTCATTAACCCTGTTGCTGATATTTAGCATTTGATTTTCCTCGTCTAAAGTTAATTCGATGTCTAAAGTTAATAGCAGTTCTGCAGCATACAATTTTTTTTTTATGTCAGCGTCTGCTAACTTCTGAATCCCCACTATCCTGCAAATCCTCAACTGCTATGGTTTTCAACGAGAGAACTGTTTTGCAACAGTAGGTGGAAATTGAATGACTTCATATGCTTAATCCTAAAGAAACTGATTAAAGAAAAGTACAAACAAAGGTGAAACATATACAAGTATTAGTTAAACACTGAAAGGATAAATGGCTTAGTGATCACAAAGAGAGAGTCAGCCTCTGTTCCCAGGTGTCTGTTTGTTGAGTCACTCATTGAGTCAGATTGTTAAGTTTTCCCGCACATCCTCGTGTGACACTATCCTCAGCAGTGGGGAAAGAATCCAGATTTAGAGACGTTTCTAAGTGATGAATTGTAGGAATTCAGAGGTCACACTATTTATAATTCCCAGCCTCTCAGTGTCCTTCATCAAGTCTATTTGCACATTAATGTTGGAATGCAAAACATTCCATTCAACACTAAATGAGCGGGGTCATCCTGCAAACATTAAAGCCCAGAGCAGATAATAAAAAGAATGAAGTATGACTGTCTGAATGAGCGTAGGCTCCATTTTCAATCCAACACCAGTCCCCCGCCTCCCCTCTGCCCGCTCATTATCCCTGTCACACGGGACCAGGGCCCACTTGGCACAGCCTTGTGGACTTAATTGAATTAGACATACCCGCTTGTTTAGGCATTGTGCGCTGGCATGAGAATCTCCCAGCCATCTCCATGAAGGCAGAAGAAAAGATCGGCAACACTTGTCGGTAGATCTGAGGGCTGTAGATTCTCAGGAATGGAAGGGTTGCTGCGAAATGGAGGACCACCAATCTCCCGTTGTGCCCCAGCTCAGTGCCAAGTGTAGATTGGGACTCGCCCCGGGGGGGTCACTTCACTTAACCCTGCAGTTATCCTGGCATTCAGTGAGCTTTGAAGCCCTCTTTATTTTGTGTTTATATTTTTGAGGACACTGGAAAAGCTACCAGTGACATATTATTCAGTCATTTCAGATTCTTATCTGCCAATGTGCTTATTATAGTTTAGTTTCATTGGTGAGGACACTTTTACTGTTTCCAGAATACAAGTTTGCTTGCCTGCTTTTCACAAATGTTCCCCCAGTCGTGCTCACTAAAACATGCAGTAGCGTTTGCAGTGTATCTTTTGTCTGACATAGTGTCTATCTACCATATTTTCTGGCGCTTGTAGGTCTCGTCTAAAACCATACGATGCAGCTCCTGACACAAATGTGAGCACGTACTGCGCTTAAGCTTAACCCTCCTGACTTCTGCCTTTTCCAGCCATCGTCTTGGAGCTGGTTTTAAAGTCAAGAGTCACTCACTTTGTCGTTAGAGATTTCTTTCTATCTTTCTTTCTTTGCTTTAAAATGGAAATAAACCTCTTCTAATGTGATTGCCCTTTTCCATTTATCCAGACGGGTTCTAAATGGAGGTGCTACAAGGGGATGCCTTGGCACTGTGACTACATAATGTCACCTCCCTAACCCCAGGGGTCAGGGCCAGATTGACACCATAACCCACATCCCTGATCCTCCTTCAGCCTCTTTAGTGATGCACCCGCCCGGCAGTAATACAGACCGCACTTTATTCATTGGGAGATCAGCCAAGCTGAAAAGATAAGCTCTGAATAATTGGAGCCTATGGACCACGGAGAATCTGATGGGATCTTCCAGTCTTTAACTTTTTTCTTCTCTCTCTCCTCCTCTTTTTATGCACTCTTATAATTGGAGAGCACCCCTTGTTAGATTCAGGCAGCCAGATGGGCGAGAGATGAGTGGGATGATCTGTGGCGCTTTAGAGAGCTGGCTGAAGGGACCTGTCACTCACGTGCAGGGGGAGTGACTGTGGAGTCTAATGAATCCTCCACAGCCACCAGTGGACAAGACAGAGTTCTGTGTGGACACCAGACAGCCAGAAAGTACACCATTCTGCCTCCTTTTCAGTCTTTTTCTCTTTACCCCTCCGATGGCTTCACAGCTTCTTCCGAAAACCAACAGGCTATTTTAGCATTTCGAATTTCACGTGACTTACTCCCTTTACTGGATGTCTTAAAACTTAATATCACACAAGCTCAAGTGGAAAAATGTACATATAAACTGAGATTGTGTGTCACTTTTTCTGAGCATCCGTGACCTTTATGGATCGGAACGTTACAGGCTAAAGAAATCAATTGCGTAAATACAACAAATACAAAATCAGCATCTCAGTCCAAACCAGTAATTTCTCCATCCACCAACATCATGTCAAATTGCATTCTGAAATGCAATTATCTCCTATTAACTACCTTTATGCTGACACAGAGTGATTAGCAATTGGTAAATGGACTGGTACTTACATGGCATTTTTCTGCTTTAATTGGGCACTCAAAGTACTACAAGCTTCATTCACCCAATCTCACATTCATACGTGCACTTTTTTTCTACCTAAGCCTCTTGTCTAACCTTTGCCTACAAACTCACCCTCCAATGGATGCATCGGGGGCAAACTGCGGTTTGCTATTTTGCCCCAAGTTACTTCAACATGCAGACTGGAGAAGCCAAGGAGTGAACCAACGACCGTCCGGTTGGTAGACGACTTGGGTCTTTCCTCCACACTGGTGACAACTTGGGTTAAGGCAACAGCAAGGCAGTGACTCACACAAAATTTAAATATGGAATTTTGTTCACAAGTTTTGGTTTAGGAGCCTATTTGGCTTGGGTGGTAATGATCAGCTGCTGCTTGCAGTATGTAGTAACACTCAGTAATTTAAGATATAAATGTAAGCTTCAACTAGCGAATGGGGCACACTAGTTGTGAGGGAAATAACTTTGTACATTTAGTTACATCGTTTTTCCTTTTTAGCTACAATGTAACTAAAAAAACATTTTTAAAGATACAAAAATAGTAACATACAAGGTATTGCGCTACTTAATCCTATAAATATACCCTCAACAAATATAAGTTGTTAATAGAGCAGTCAAAAATCTCTGGGCGGTGAAACACTGGAGACAACAAGACATGAAAATGGGGCAGTTTGTTACCGTGCTGCTGTAGTTAATCATCCCTTTGTCAAATTAGCAATCCCCCTGCTCTGCATGGAAGAGACCACAGCAGACAGACAGGGCATCGTTAGCTGCACTGTGCAACAATGGGCTAGCAATGGGGAGGCTGCAGCTATACTGGTAAAGTCAGGTCCCAGGTCAGCTTGGTCCGGAGCCAGTAGAAGCCCATGCTGTGCTCTGAATGTCCGGTGTTGTCATAACAGAGCAGTTTTACTGTATGAAGCGAGAGTGAAGACAAGAGTGGCGACAGCCTCCTGAAAACAGGCATAATAACAGGACCACACACTCATTTCTCATTAATATCAGAGCCAGTCATGGTTTTTCTCTTTTTTTTCCCCCTTCCTTTTCTCATGTTGTGACATGGAACCACTTGGAGTAGCAACAATGGGTCTTATTCACAAACAGTGAATACACGCAAATCTGTGCTTGAATCCCACATGTGAATGTTTCTATCCACAAAACCGGCACTTATCTGTATCTTCTTACATGACCTGCATAAGCCACGTTAGATCATGTGTACACACAAATGATATATTTGAAAATGCATATGAATCAATTAATTAACAATATTTAAACAATTTAGATTATTATAATCCAAAGAACAGGGAACACACTACCTAGAGGGGACGACTCGACAAAGGGCAAGGAGAAACGCAAACAATAGCGTAATGAGAGAAGTGGGACCAGCTGGGGAGGACGAGACACCAGAAGCAAAACTAAAAGCATAGCACAAGGAACAACAACTCACAAAATAAAACAGGGAGTGAAAAACAGGGAAAATACAGACACATGAGGAAGGAACACCGAGGGAGGAACTAAACCAAAGCACTAGAAAACACGATTAAATATGATATACAATAAAATATACAACAACATAAGTGTGAGAAAAACCTCATAGAAATAATTAAATAAGCAAAACCTCAAAATCTCAAAAACTGAACACGCTGGCTCAAAGACTCAGGGTCATGACAGTACGCTGGTTGCAGATTTGCAGCTCCAATTGCATGTGCGCTAAATCTGTGTGCACTCTGACAAAATTTCATACTAGTGAATAAGATTCAGTAAGTGTGTAGCTTTGATGAAGTTACTTCCAAACTGTAACCTTTTGCAGATACACATTCTTGCTCTTAACAATTAATGATGATTAATAAAAAGCACTTTTTGTGTCAGCAACCTGTGCAGCCTCTCTTTGCTGACTTGTTCTTTGACAAATGCCAGGCACCATGGAACATAATAATCCTGATTACTACAATAACATCAGACGCCGCGTGTGCCATTGAACCGAGCCGCATGGCATGACAAGCTTGGACAAATCTGTAGCCATCAAGTCAAGCAAAATATTTTCTCTGCCCAATCACAAGGGCACAATACTTCCTGTCCTGGAGACAGTGTCATCCAGTTGCCCCTTGTTTTCCATTAAAACGTATTTCCTGTGCTGCAGGACATTTTTGTGAAAAGAATAATAATATATCCTCACATGAAGCCCTCACTCAAGTTTACAGTATTTGAAACAGAAACAGTTTTCAGCAGAACAGTGCAGAGAGCGACTCTTTAACAAAAGTTCTTGGTTTTTCATGTTTTTTGACAGCTCATCTGAAAAAAAGTGGGGGTCAGGATTTACTGCTAGATTGGTTTGTATTAAATATTAGGATGGAGGGTATATGGTAATTTGTAAATGATGAAGCAAGAGAGAGAAAAGACTATAAATGCAGTTGTACACCACTGTTACATGACAGCTTTGGTTTACTTGGCCTAAGGGTTTGATTATCTTGTAAAGTTGCCATTGTTTTTCCTTTTGGCTCCAGTTTCTCACTTCACAAGCTTTAAAATGTGCTTTGTACCATTTTACTATCTGACTTGGAATGAGTTATGAATAGATCATGTGCAGGCAACTGAAGTGGTCCAATATTACAAATCAATGGCAGTTTGTAATTCTCTCCATTTAAACAAAGGGAAAACGAATAAAAACTCATTAAGATGACATGTGAATTGGCAAACAAACTGTTTAATTTGTGTCTTCTGTGTGAAGGGGGTTTTCCCTCAGAGGTGCTGTGGGCAGCCCAAATTTACATCTGATTGGAGTTTAATGGCCCATGATTGCTTTTATTGAACAGTTACTATGGTGACCAAGCTTTTCTCAAGATTTTCAGCAGACTAAAATGTCCCTTTTTGTCCATTTGAAATGTGTCATGCACGCCAAATGGGGCTGGAGCTTGTATGTATCAATTTGTTTCTGTTGCAGGGCCCATGCCAGCTCTGCAATGAATATATGGGCCATTGAATCCTCTCACACAATGGTCGCAGCTGATGCGGTTGCCACAGAGACACGCCCACACAAAGGGTAGGAATGATGACATATGGTCCAAACCTGCCCAGTCTGTGGACCCCCAATAGGCTGACTGCATTGACGGACAAAACCCCACGTTAGCCATTTATCCTTGCCTACTCATTTCATGGTAAGATAAACTTTTTATAAAGTTTCCCCATCCCGTGCACAAGAAGTAAACGAATGGTGAAAAAGGCACCATGTAAAGTGGGGGGAATTCATCATTAAGTGATTAACAAAGGTTTCTTTACCACCTGCTTCTAAATTAATATGGACATTA
>VUQJ01038471.1:8699-27506 GCA_015108635.1 Andinoacara biseriatus | reverse complement strand
AGGGATAGGGTGAGGAGTGCAGCCATCCGTGAGGGGCTCAGAGTAGAGCCGCTGCTCCTCCACATCGAAAGGAGCCAGTTGAGGTGGCTCGGGCATCTGATTAGGATGCCTCCTGGCCGCCTCTTGGGTGAGGTGTTCCGGGCATGTCCCACTGGGAGGAGGCCCCGGGGTAGACCCAGGACACGCTGGAGAGATTATATCTCTCGGCTGGCCTGGGAACGCCTTGGGGTCACTCCTGATGAGCTGGTGGAGGTGGCTGGGGAGAGGGAGGTCTGGGCTTCTCTGCTTAGGCTCCTGCCCCCGCGACCCGGCCCCGGATAAGCGGAAGAAAATGGATGGATGGATGGATGGACCTACTGTTCAAGCCTTGCGCATGCTCATTCTGAAGATGATGTTTTGCTGTAGCTTCTGGATTTAACTGCAGATTTTCTCCAAAAGGTGTGAACAGGCTTTGAGTTAGACCTAGGTTTTCTGTTGTTTGGTGGGTGTGTCATGAGATCAGCCATGTCACCAAATTCAGAACATATTTCCTCCAAAAAAGACTGAAACTGCAGGTGATTTAAACCTTTGCCTCTTATAAAGTTCATTGCCTAGGATGCATTCTGTCTTCAGGAATTTGCTATTTTTCCCAGTGTGTAATGCACTAATGGCTCACCTATGCAGGTCTCCCACTGCGTCTTCTCCCGCATTCGTCCCACAATTTCAGTTTTTTACTTGCACGTCGTAGGCGGGGAATAGAAACAGAGTTTACCGCCAATGTTAGCAAACAGGTCCTTTATCTCCCACCTGTTTTCAAAGTCCACTTTTGTCTGGCCATTTTTCAGGGTCAGGCTAGCTTAAACGGTAAAAAGTGCTGAGTGATGTTTTTATCCATTGACCACTGATCAATGTATCATTGGCAACGTGGGAAAATGGGTTAATGCAAGATAATTCAACAGTGTTTGGTGTTTTATTCATTGAGATCTTGGAATGAAGTAACTTGATAAAAAAGTGATAAAAGAACCCTGGAGACCAAAAATCTGAAAAATTCTTAGCAGTTTCTTACACTAAAGTGAAGATTAAGACCCATCCCAGAAGCCTCTAAATTGCCTATGGCTGGATTAAGTAGCCCAGTCAGGCTTGTCTTCCCCACTGATATGTAACACTACTGCCATAGTTCTGGGCCTTATGCCCAGCGTTTTGTGTTTTTAATATTATGGTTCTGTTTCATGGTGTTTCTTAGTTTGTTTAGATTCTTAGTTTGTTTGTTTTATATTTGTTAGTTCTAGTTATTTATAGTGATTATCTGTTCCCTGTGTGTCTGTCCTGTCTTTCTGTCATGTCTCTGGTCTTATGTCTTTTGTTGTGTTATTTCCTGTGCAGTGTGTCAAGTCTTCGTTTCTGTTTTTGTCTAGTTGTTTCCTTTTTTACTTTGATAGTCCCTTGTCCCAGGTGCTTTGTGTTTAGCTTTACTTCCTTGTCTCGTCTGTGCAATTAGTTTCAGCTGTGCCCTTACCTGTTCCCCAACTATCCCTGTATGTATTTATGGTCACAGTCTTCCCCTTGTCTCTTGTCAGATTGTTGTTGTCTTCTGGCTGTGTTCTGTTCTCTGGCTCCCTGTTTTCCTGATGTTTCTAATTTTGTTCCAAATTCAAGTGTATTTTGTCAGTTTGGTTTCGCCACTGCACCTTTACCTATAAATAAATATTCACTTACTGTTAGGGATGGGAATTGATACAAATTTAGCAATTCCAATTCCATTATCAATATCACTTATTGATTCTCTTATCGATTCTTATTGGGTTAGTGAATAAAATATACCACAAATGGGTTGGTTTGCATTAAGTCTTTTTAATGTAAAGTAGAAAAAAATTAAAACTGGTATAAAAAAATAAGAATTCCTCTTTCAAAATCAATACTATTAATATTTTATCATTTGAACATAAAATACAACTGCAAGGTGTGCAAGAAACATCCCTCTGAGCCAGCCAGACTCTGTCCTCATCAACTAAATGTTACAGGAAATGGAGATTATTCATACAGTATAGTAAAAGCAGTACAGCAAAATAGGGTTGCAACTATCGTTTATTCCATTGATTAATCAAGTGATATGATTGGAAATACTTTTTTCATGATAACAATTCATCTGCATATTTTAACTTCTATAATGTAGTTTTTTGCTGTGTGAAACAAACAGCGGTGAATGGAGCCACTACAAAGTTCTCTTTTCTTCACTTTGGCACTTACTGATCAGGTGATTGATGAAGGACCTCCAGCTCTTTCAAAGTAAAGGTTTTAACGGTGGTTACAGTAAAAAGCGCTGCTGCTTTGAAACATTTCCTTTCGCTCTATCCGAGCTCACCGTCTTGGTAATGACTCTCCCTTTTTGCGTTGCTGCATGCACAGACTGCACGTAGAACAGCTGCTGCTGTTGAAACACTGTGAACATAATTTTATAATGCTTTTTATCTTGACGCTTCTGTCTTGACGCTCTTGGATAACCATTGGTTATAATGCACCGTGACAACTAGGTAATTTTCTTTAATAAGTAAATGTCCAAGCCTAATATTTTCATTTCACCTATTTAGCTGAGTCCTCTTCTTCAATTTTCAGGGCTTGTGTGGAAATCTGAAAAGCTCTTTATTTGTGTATAAAGCAGGATTATCTCAGTGTAGTCTACAGCAAAAGCTGGCGAAGGTCAGACATATGCATGGTGAAACTATCAAAAGCAGAATGACCGTTTTTCCACCGACGGGGTGCCGGTGCCAGTATTTGAACCGTTCAGTAGTTTTTCCACCGCAAACACACTCGGTGCTTGATGGAAAAACGTGTTCAACTCAGGCCTTGCAAGGTAGCTGGTCTTGAACCACGAACGCGTGATGAAAGTGGCACAAGAGTGTGACTCTGCTGTCTAAACATAAAGTTTTCTACAATATTAAATGTGTATTACATGAGAAAAGCAAAGTGATTTTCACAGCTGTGAATTAGGTTGGGCTCTAAAGCTGAACTTTGCATGCTGCTTTGTATCAGTTCATATCACAGATAAAAGGACGCAAAATACGTACTTGTCGTCTGTGCTGCACACAGATGCTGCAGTAGTTTTGTTTGAACTGTAAAATGTGTTTGCAGCACAAGAAAGGGGAGCATGTTTCTCCCACGTTTGTGCTCTTCAGCTTCCGTGTCCAGACGAGGACCCGCCCACACTCATACGTAAAGGAGCAGCTCACAGAAACGTGGTGGAAATGCAGGCTCGTTCTTAAGTGTTTCGCCGGTTCATTGTAACCGACACCAACACTGGCACGAGCACCGGCACCTTGGTGCTGGAAAAGCAGCCTATGTGTGGTATATTTAAGAGGGGAGCCATTTTGGAGCTTCATTGTCAGAGTTTGCTAGAATTTGTTGGAGGAAAATGCTGACGCTATTAAAGCAGACACATAGACCTGCTCACTTCTTCATTATACCTATTAACTGGTTGTGCAATCCTTGACAGCAAGGTCTGCAATCAGATGTCTACATAAACTGGCAATGAGTCTTTCACAATGCTCCCCAAAGTTTGGCCAACTCTTCTTTGGAATTTTTTTTAAATTTAGCCACACTGGAAGCTTTCTGAGCCTGTTTAAGGCCATGGCAAACCATCTCAATCTGATTTAAGTCTGGATTTGATTAGTAAACCCCAAAATCATCATTTTCTTTTTTTTTCTTTCTTTTTTTTTTTGAATGATTCAGAGATGGACAGTCACACTTCCACAATATTTTATTAAATATGGTAGTTTTATGTTAGATGTAAAGGGATGAAAATCTTCCAAAAAGTTAAACTTTTGCCTCATCAGTCCAGAGCATATTTCCCTAAAACTCGTGGAGATCATCAAGATGTGTTTTTTAAATTTTTTCTTTTTTTGTCAAATGTGAGACAAACTAAATGTTGAGTTTAGGATTTTTTTGTTTTAAGTTTTGTATCCTGTAAAAACATTCCAGAATTAAACCTGCCTGACAATTTAGTTTTGTCTCATGCATCCTGCATTTATGTCCAACCTTGCTTGCCACACAGCCACATATGACACCTGCAGAGTTTAAATGAAGCATCGAAGCAACAAATTTGTGTCTGGGATTTGTTATAATCGAATTAGTCGAGTTACTCGAGGAATCGTTGCAACCCTAATGTGCTTACAGAGCATAAATAATTAGAATGAAAGGGTGACTTTGTGTATCTTCAGTCTTTTTGCCCCTGATTTCAAGTTACTTCGCCCATTTCAGCTAGTGATTAATTATCCTTAGTATAGGTGACTTGAATTTATATAAAAATATATTTTTATTACACTTCTCTGTTCCTCAATTAAGATACACCTTTGCATTCATAAGCTTTTATCTGTTTTATGATGTTATTGTATGAAAGGCAGTGAAGCAAAGTGAGATTTCTAAGAATTAATGGTCACAGTAAGGTAGATCAAAGTCTTTTCACTTCACTATAATAAGAACTGTTAATGTGTTCTTTTTATTGTGAAGGAAAACATGTGAAACACTTAAATTTGAAAAATAGAACATTTATTATTGAAGCATCAGAAATTAGAATATACACATGATCATGCGGGCGATGTCTGCCCAGAGCAGGAGTCGGCCGTTATGGCTCTACTCCTCTCTCGTCAGAGAGAGCTCTCCTCTTCCTGTAACCAAAGCGTCTTATAGTAACAGATTATCAGATTCAAAAGAGATGGGAAAAGCCATGGTTTAGATTTGGCCTTCTCTCATGGCTCATCATGTACAAAGTGTTCACCTTCAGGGTGGCTGTAGCTCAAGAGGTAGAGCATGTCACCTATTGATTGGAAGGTCGGCAGTTCAATTCCTGGCTGCTCCGGCTGCATGCCAAAGTATCCTTGGGCAAGATACTGAACCTCAAGTTGCTCTCTGATGCAAATTTTGGAAGTGTGAATGTTAGGTAATAAAAGCGCTTAGTTAAACATGGAAGTGCTTGTATGAATGGGTGAATGCAGACATGTTGTATAAGCACTTTGAGCGCTCAGTCAGAGTAGAAGAGCGTTATATAAGAACTAGTCCATTTACCATCTTCCTCAATGTTTTAATACAGAGCAATCTTGTCAGATTGATAACAGAACATGTTGACGTTAAGTGTACGTACAGTGGCAAGACCTTTAAGATTAGGATAAACTGAGACTTAGAAGTTAACACTTTATATCTGTTGTTCTATGTCCAATGTATTATTTAATTTATTATTTGTTTGATCCACTGTACCTTTAAACATTTGTCCATTTATTTGATATAAAATAGAACCCCAAAAGAACCATGCCTAAATACAGAGTTTTCTAAATATTCAAGGGTATGAACTTTAATGTGATCCATCCATTCATTTTCTTCCACTTATCCAATTGAGGGTCATGGTGGGGCTGGAGCCTATCCCAGCTTCTATAGGGCAAGATGTTGGGTACACCCATGACAGGTCACCAGTCTGCCACAGGGCTAAGACAGCGAGACAGACAATTGTCGCATTCACCTTTAACCTAACTCCATTAAGTGTATGTCTTCAGACTGTGGGAGCAAGCTGGAGTACCCAGTGAGAATCCACTTAGACATGGGGAGAACATGCAAACTCCACACAGAAACCTGGATTCAAACCCAGGACCTTCCTGCTGGTGAGGTAGCAGTGCTAACCACTGCACCACCATGCTGCCCCTTCAGTTTGAGGAAAGCTAAAATAACCATGTTGGTGCTTTTTGTTCTTTCAGCTGAGGAAGCAGTTTGAGTTTGATTACCAAACTAAAATGGATGGTGAGATTTTGCTCCACCTATATGATCGATTTGGCATTAAGAAGATGGCTTCTCTCCTGGATGGTGTATTTGCTTTCATTCTTCTGGACACTGCCAACAGAAAAGTCCATGTGGGAAGGGATACGTATGGTGTCAGACCTTTGTTCAAACTTCTCACAGATGATGGATTCCTCGCAGTGTGCTCAGAGGCCAAAGGTAATGGGATACTTTATAATGCCTCATTGAATTTTACATCATTCCAAGCTTGCATTACGAACCTTTTGATCACAGGTCTGATAGACATCACACATGCCATGGCTACTCCTGCCAGTATTGTCCCCTTCCTCCCTGGTCACTTTGAGGTCTTTGATTTGATGCTAAATGGCAAAGTTCAGTCTATTCAGATGGAAGAGTTTCACTGCTGCAGACAAGAGCCTTCTCATGCCATCTATGATACATTGGAGAGACTACCTACAAGTAAGACTGTGCTAATTTAAGCATCCATTAGATTATATATTTTTTGCAGGATATTAAAGGGTTTATGTCTCCATAGGTTTGGATGAGGAAGTGGTCAAAAGCAACATCAGAATTCTGTTTGAAAGTGCTATAAGGAAACGTCTCATGGCTCATAGGAGAATTGGTTGTCTTCTGTCAGGTAACTTCTGCTCTCGGCAGCTTGACCTGTTTTTCTACAACTGTTTGTTTCAGGAGGGGAAGACATGCAACTGGGCTGGAGCATATCCCAGCTGCCATTGGGCGAGAGGCCGGGCCTGTCGCAGGGCCAGGCTTCTGTTCAGTCATATGTTTGGATCCCCTCTGGGTGCCAACCTCCCTATGTCAAGTCTGCGTTGTGTCATGTTTGCTCACTTCCTGTTTTATTTTGAGTGGCCCTTGTCCCGTGTGCTTTGTGTTTAGTTTTGCTTCCTGTGTATTAATTAGCGTGTTCTGTTCACCTGTTCTCCTCAGATGTTTCCATTTCCATCATTATTCCTCTGTCTATATATTGTCTGTTTTCCCTTGTTCCTCGTTGCGTTCTCGTCACCGTAGTTGTCGTCATCAGCTTTCCCTGCTGTACACCCTTATGTTTACCCCTATGTTAATGTTCATGTTCAAGTTCATGTACTACTTTAAGTTTCAAATGAGTTTAGTATTTTTTACTACAGGCACCCAACCAGCTCTGTTAATATTCGTAATAATAAACCTGAAATCTGAATTTATCTGTCACCTTTCAAGTCCTGCATTGGGGTCCTCTGCATTGCTTGCCACAGCAGCGTTACGTGACATAAGCAAGAATTGTGTGCACAAATCTCAAATTAATTTTGGATTACCAGGATATTGATGCCCTTGATGAGTGTATGTAAACTTCTAACCACAACTGTAAAAAAAAAAATATTCATAAAGACTTGGAACCTTGCCACAACATATTTATTATGTCAGTATTTAACTTGCACCTCAGCATAATGCTTCACATGTAAATGTGGCAAGAGGTAACTCCCTAAAATTTCACAACTTTTTTCATTGTTTTGCTGAAGCAGGTTTTATGATAAATGGTACACAAATCAATGTTGAAAGGGAAGGATAGGTATAAGATTAAGCACAGCAGCCCTTTAGAAGAGTTTATATTGATTTGTTATATCAGTGTTTTTCAGCTTAGACTTATTTATTGATGAAAATGCAAAATTGATGAAACAGATAATGAGTGTGTGTGTGTGTGTGTGTGTATATATATATATATATTAATAACCATTGTTCCTGTTGTTCAGGTGGTCTGGACTCCAGTTTGGTTGCTGCTACACTTGTAAAATTGGCCAAAGAGGAGAAGCTGCCATATCCCATCCAGACGTTTTCAATCGGGTCAGATGACAGTCCAGACATCATAGCTGCTCGCAAGGTCTGTTCCTCACTTCTTGACTGATAAGACATGGTGATGTTGGCTATTAAAGGAGCTGATTACATCATCTTCTAAATTATTCATCTTTTTTCCTGCAGCTTATAGAAAAGTAGTATATAGTATAGCTTATAGTAGGGCCACATCTGGAGTACTGCTACATGTACTGTACGCCAATCAATCGTCATAACCTGTTAAATACCCGTCTCTGACTAGTGTTAATCATCAGTCACCTCCAACTGCAATTTTCCATTGCCCTTAAATGCCTCTATGTCCCTAGAACCAATCAGAATGCAAGATGTATTTTCTGCCTTCACTGAGCAGCTGGCATTTGTTGCTGGTGATCAGATTGTAAACACAGCTGAAGATGAATCTAACCTTGTTTTGTGTAGAAAAAATGTTCGGCGATCAAACTTGTCTAATTAATGAAGTAAAAGTTGTAATTAGATTTTATGCGGTGAACCTGCGGAAGCATTGATACTGGGCTACCAAGCGTAGTCCCCGGCCTGCGCGGGTAGATCGCTGCCTGCTTGCAGGTGACCAGATGGGCAGCTCGGCGTGTACCTGCATACGGTCACAGCCAAAAGTGACCGTGCCTTCAATCATTAGGTTTTGTCTCAAAAAAAAAGTTTATTAAAAAGTAGGTAAATTACTTTAGAACTTTTTGAAAAAGGAACCTCACCATTGCTTGTGAAATAAAATTACTAAAATTTACCATAACATCCAGATTTTTAAAAAATGCTCTTTTAAAAGCTGATTTAGAAGGTTTTCCATCTGAACTTTCCATGTTTCTATATACATTTTATTTTACTTTACGAGAGTATCTGGCCCTCACAATGTCTGGCAAGATAAATTCTAGCCCTCGGACAATTGTAGTTGACAACCCCTCGTATAGAGTATGTAAAAAAGGTGTTTTCAGTCATGGTAACTCAATTTTGTCAGGTGGCAGCTCATATTGGTAGTGAACACCATGAGGTGAACTTCACTGCAGAAGAAGGCATCAAAGTTGTGGAGGAAGTTATCGTCCACCTGGAGAGCTATGACATCACCACCATACGTGCGTCTGTGGGTGAGTGCAACACAAAGCACACCAGTGAGAAGTTTAGACACACTTGCAGAATCTGTTGGAGCCACTCTATCAGTTTGGGAGTCACTGCCCCGAGTGTTCCCATTACCACAGGGACCGCTGTTATCTTCACCTTCCACATCCTCTCTAGCTTTTCTCTCAGTCCTTGATATTTCTCAAGCTTTCGTGTTACTTCCTCTTGATGTTACTGTTGCTTGGTATTGCTACATCTATCACTATGGCCTTCTTTCTCTGCGTGTCCACTACAAGTATTTCTGGTTTGTTAGCTATTACCAGTTTGTCCATCTGTATCTGGAGCTTGGTCATTCTTTACCACCCATCAAGGCATGCCACATTTTGATCCTGGGACTTCCAGGTCACATTCGGCACATAGGTTCCTGTATACAATACCAGTGACTTGGTCATAGTGTTCCAAGTATGCTCTGCCTACTAGCGTCTTGCACCCTACTGTAATGTGCTGTAATTCTCCAGGACATCTATGCACAGCCTGCAACTGGAGTCTTAACTGGTGGGGTAGACCCCAGCTTCTATTGATCTTGTTCTTTGAGCTTGTTCCTGTGCTGCCATGATTAGTGCCTCTGTACTATCTTTCAGTCCAGCTTTGTCCAGCCATTGGTAGGATTTTCTGATATCAGCCACTTTTTTTTTTTTGGCCACAGCGGCTTTTATCAAGAGTGGAGGGAAAGATACAGGGGAAGACATGCAAGCAAATTGGCAACAACCTGCGCTGCCCGCACCACTATGCAGCATATGTATGTGGTCGCCGGCTTTCACCACTAAGCCACCCATGCACACTCAGCCACTTTCTCTATCTCTATCTATTCCATGCAGGGACCTGTCCATCCATGATGTTTACTGTTCTTGCTCCTCTTCTTTCTTGGGTTTGTGCTGCCTGAGGTATTTACTAAGCACATGATCTGTTGTGGCCATCTTCCCGATGTATTTCTGGATCTCTGTTGTTTCGTCCTGGATGGTGGTTCTGACATTTACTAGTCCTTGACCTCCTTCCTTCCGTTTAGTGTATAGTTGCAGGGTGCTGGACTTTGGGGAAAACCCTCCGTGCATGGTTACGAGCTTTCTCGCCTTGATGTCAGTGGCTTCTACCTTTTCCTTTGGCCAGCTTAATATCCCAGCAGAGTATCTGATGACCAGCAGGGCATAGCTGTTGATTGCCTGAATCTTGTTCTTCCCATTGAACTGACCCCTCAGGCCTTGCCTTACTCTTTCCAGGTTTTGGGCGGTTTCCTAGCAGCTTGTTTATGGTTCCTATTTACCTGTGGGATTTCAAGATACTTGTAGCTATCCTCAGTGTCTGCAATGTTGCCTTCTGGTGGTGCCTTCTGGTAGTGGAATCCCCTCAGTTTGGACCACCTTCCTTTGTTACCATCTGACTTCCCCTCCTCAGACCTGGTTTCACGTGATCGAGCTGACGCAGCTGGGTGCCTAATGTGCAGGGTGTCTGTAAACTCAATCTAAAAATAAAGTGGTTCATGAAACAAGAGAAAAATCCAAAGCATAGCAGTGGTTATACCAAAGAATGTTCAAAGTAGAAAGATTCAAGACAAAGTCCCAATCTTCATCCAACAAAAATATTGTGGAAGGACCTAAAGGGAGAAGTTCGTGTGAGGAAACCCAATAAGGTCTCCATTTAACCTAACATGGATGTCAAATTGGAGGAAGAAGACAGTGCTCAGAGAAAACCTACATAGGCACAGGGAGAACATCCAAACTCCAAACAGAAAAGTTCCACCTGGCTTGATTTTAAAAAAAATGGGGTTTCTGTGAGGTGATGGTGCTTACTGCTGCACCACTGTGGGGTCCTACTAACAAACTGTTATGAAATAACTCAGGCTTTATCTTTTCACATATTAACTACACAAATTAATGAAATAATTATCCAGACATTCATTTACATTTTTTGATGACTATTGTGCTTGTTGATGTGTCTAGGTTTGCTGTATCATCACATTCCTTTTCCCTTTCACTGATTAATTTGACACATTGACCATTTAACTAGTCTCATTGGATTAAAGAGGTGGGTGAGGGAAACATTAACTGTGCTGCAATTAAACACAACACTCTAATTACAAATTATATATTCAGAACAGTGGGTAGTGATTTGTTTGAATAAGGGTTTATGAACAGGAATGGAGCTCACGCTACACTTTTTCACTCTACTCTTCACTATACAGTTATGTACTTGGTTTCAAAGTACATCAGGCAGAAGACGGATAGTGTGGTGCTCTTCTCTGGAGAGGGGTCTGATGAGCTGACTCAGGGATACATTTACTTCCACAAGGTAAGTAACTTGGTTTTCAAGTTCCAGTAAAAACTGTTAGCCACAAAAATTTTAACATTGGCCAAAACTTACCCTACCTTTTTGGTCTAAGTAAAACAACAAAAACGTTATTTTGGCCACCATTTCTTTCTTTTTTTTATCATTGCCCTAAATTTTTCTTTTTCTAAATTTTTTTACATACTCAACTTCAATCTACTTTACAGTATTACTTCTCAAATGAGGTACTTACCTATTACCTTGACCTTCAAATAACCTTGGCCTTCTACAGTAGTTTTTGACATTAACTGTAGAGTTGGCATTGCTTTTTAGTTTAACTCTTTCTTACTCATTCTATCTCTCAGTTCAGGTACTTACTCATGACCTTGACCATAAAATAACCGTGACCATATTATTTATGCTTAGTATCCTGAATGCATTGTCCTTTCATGTCCTGCACGTGGAATATATAACCTCAGTACATTTTAGGATTGCCTGTTATAGTCTGTGAGTGTGTACATTGTTGATAAGTTACACAAACTTTGCACTTTCTAATTACTGTCAACATTGTGCACAATTTACTTTCATTTTGAATAACTGACATGTTCTTTTCTTTTGTAGGAAACATATTTTGCCTAATTTTTAGTTTCTGTCATGGGTCTGGGCCTTTTGCCCAGCATTTTGTGCTTTTTTTGTTTTGTTTTTTCTCCAACGTGTCCTGAGTTTGCCTCAGGACATGCCTGGAACACCTCATATAAGAGGTGCCCAGGAGGCATTCTAGTCAGATGCCCAAACCACCTCAACTGGCTCCTTTTGATATGGAGGAGCAGTGACTCTACTAGAGCCCCTCCCAAATGGCTGCAGTCCTTACCCTATCCATAAGAGACAGGCTAGCCACCCCTAGGAGGAAGCTCATTTCTACTGCTTGTGTTCACAATCTCATTCTTTTTGTCACTACCCAAAGCTGATGACCATAGCTGAGGATCAGGGACGTGCTGTGAGGTTTGTGTCTCTCCACACTCTAACCCGAGAAAGAGGCACTCTGGCCCAGTTAAAATTCATCATAGCTTTCCCCTGCTGGAGCTCCTCCGGTGAACAGGGGGACACTCTCTAGGAAATGTACCTACATCAGTGGGAATATATAATATATAAAACAATCTCAAAATTGTGATACATAAATATAAGGACTAAAGGAATTTTTCAGACTGAACCCAAAGTTGGATTGGCATCAGACTGATGAAAAGCTGTCATTTAAAATGAGCTATTTCTCCTTTAGGCTCCAACACCCAAAGCTGCAGCAGAAGACAGCATTCGTCTCTTGAAGGAGCTCTATATGTTTGATGTTCTACGTGCTGATCGCACCACTGCTGCACATGGGTAACCCCTTTCGCTCAGTCACTAGATTTCATTTCATTTATTCATTTATTTAAATTAGGACAATGCATATTAATCAACATGTCAGCAATGACCGTGAATGTAAATATGCCGGAGTTAGCACACAAGCTAATTTTCATTTGTTGTCCTAAGGCAGGTAAGAATAGAAAACATACAACAAAATAAAGAGCAGAGAATAACACAAACAACATAAAATTACAGTAAAGACAGGACAAACAAAATAACAGAAAAAACAAAGTAATCTACATGTGAGTGCACCTCCAGTTAGTTTTCAGCCAAAGGATCAAAGATATTTTAAAAACTAGAATAGGTGCCACCGTTCCTGACATAACCTGGCAGTGTGTTCCAGGACTGCGTGCCTCTAATGGATACCACCATTTGGCCAAATTTTTTCCTGCGCCACTGTACATCACCTCTGGTCAGTGCTCTTGTGTTTATTGTGTTACTTGTTTTTTTTGCTTATAAAATACATTAAAAGAGGAGGAGCAAGTCCATTTAAAACTTTTAAAATAAGGCAAGCGTCCATAAAAATTTGACAAACTATGAAAATCCAAAATATTGTACTTGTTTATGATGTTACAGCAATGATACTGCAAAGGCTTTTTGTCGAGAATTTTTCAGTGTCTTCTTAAAAAGACACTTTAAGGGCTTCAAAATGGCCTCTGAAGTGTGAGACCATGTAGTATAACAATAAGCTATATGACTGAATATCATGGCATGCATATAAGCCTTTGCTGATTCTGTTGTCAGAGAAGGTCTAATATGTTTGAAGTTTGACAGATTAAGTTTAACTATGAGTAAAATTCTCTTTACATGCTGCATAAAACTTAGATTGGAATCAAAAACTACTCCAAGGAATTGAAATTGATTAACCACTTCCGAAGTCTCTCCATTGACCAACACAGATGGTTGCTCGCCATCTGCTGGCAAACGAGAGAAGAAAGTACAAACTTTTTCTGATGTTAAGATGTAGACAGGAGTCCTGGAGCCAGTGAGATATTGGTGTCATGGCATCAGAAAGTACTGCAGCTGCTTTATTTTTTTGTTTTGGCATGAGCATACAGTACAGTATCATCTGCATATAATTGTATTTTTGCAGTTTTGCAGACATTGTGTAAATCATTAACATATAAGCTAAATAATATATAAGCTAAATATTATTATAATATTTATATTTATGCTGCTGTTTCTCTGTGTGCTTTTAATTGCCCTTCAGGGATAAATAAAGGTTTATGAAATCAAATGAAATGAAATAATATTAGTTCCAGTATTGAGCCTCTTGGGAATCCAGCTGAGCAGGTAAGAAAGGTAGATTGTGAGTTTTCTATTGGTACTGCTTTTTTCTGCGAGACAGATATGATTTCATCCAGCAGAGGACACTATTGGAGAAATTAAAATGGGTCAATTTAGCAAGAAGGACATTGTGATTGATGGTGTCAAAAGCATGTTTCAGGTCAAGGAACACAGCACCTACAAAGCCGCCCTGATCTAGATGAAGTTTTAAATTTTCTAGAAAATAGCAGATCGCTCTCTCTGTGGAATGATACTTCCTAAACCCAAACTGCATGGAATAGAGAGAAGCTGGGCTGTTAATTAAATGCTCTGTTAACTGCGCAGCAACCCCTTTCTCTGCAATTTTGGAAATGATTAACAAAATACTTGTAGGACGTTAATTCTCTGGTTTTGTTTTGTCTCCTGACTTAAACAGTGGGGTAACCCTAACAATCTTCCATGTTGATGGCACTACTCCATGTTTAATGGATTGGTTAATTGTATATGCAATTGGACTTGCTAGTGCCTCTTTATGAAGCTTGAAGAAATAACTTGTCAAACAAAATATGTCAGAGGTGTTAGCCCAGGTAGCTGCAGAGGTGTTAGCCGGGGTAGCTGCCGTGGTTGTAGCCCAGGTAGCTGCAGTGGTTTTAGCCCAGATAGCAGAGATGTTAGCCCAGGTAGCAGCAGGGGTGGTAGCCAGGTGGCCCATCCAAGTACTTAAAGTTCAGGAAAGGCCCAGGATTCACTTCATTATCACCAGCCAAAAGCAGTGTCAACACAAGACTAACTTTTCATGGCCGTAATCCAGCAGACTTGTGAATAGAAGATGTTGCCCCTGCTTAGACTGTGTTTGTTGGCTTCTTACTTGGTGGCCTCCAGCTCACAGTGGAACGATTTGCAGCTGAGTGTGAAGGGGCTGGCGTGAGAATCAGCACCTCTAAGTCTGAGGCCATAGTCCTCAGCCGGAAAAGGATGTGCTGCCCACTCCAGCTCAGGGACGAGTTGCTGCCCCAAGTGGAGTAGTTCAAGTATCTCGGGGTCTTGTTCACGAGTGATAGGAGAAAGGAGCGGGAGATCAACAGACGGATCGGGGCTCCTTCGGCAGTGATGCGGACGCTGCACCGGTCTGTCGTAAAGATGGAGCTTAGTGTGAAAGTGAAGCTGTCGATTTACCGGTCGATCTACATTCCTACCCTCACCTATCGTTACGAGCTTTAGGTAGTGACCGAAAGAATAAGATTGCGAATACAAGCGGCAGAAATGAGTTTCCTTCGAAGGATGGCTGCCATCCGGGAGGGGCTCAGAGTAGAGCCGCTGCTCCTCCACATTGAGAGGAGCCGGTTGAGGTGGCTCGGGCATCTGACTAGGATGCCTCCTGGGTGAGGTGTTCTGGGCATGTCCCACCAGGAGAAGGCCCTGGGGTAGACCCAGGACACGCTGGTGAGATTATACCTCTCGGCTGGCCTGGGAACGCCTTGGGGTCCCTCTTGATGAGCTGGTGGAGGTGGCTGGGGAGAGGGAAGTCTGGGCTTCTCTGCTCATGCTCATGCTCCTGCCCCCGCGACCCGGCCCCAGATAAGCGGAAGAGAATGGATGGATGGACTCTGTTAAGCTGGCAAAAAGATTAAATTGTCTCTTTTCCATGGGCATGTTAAACTCAAGAGTAAGAAAAAAGATAGAAAAACAATAGACAAATAAACTGATGGCAAAATCGGAGTTTTTTTTTAATGTTTTTTAAGAATTTTTGTGGCAAACACCCAGAACCTGCCAAACTCTATAATTATAGAAAATTAAAAATTATAGATATAATTTTCTGCTGGGGAAAAAAAGTCCTGCATTTGTAAATACAACACTTTTTTTCTTTATATCAAGTGAGTTAATAAATTGGGCACAAAAACCATCTGATAGCGCATGCTTAGGCCAGAAATGACTTTAATTGTACAACCATAAAAATGGAGCTCCTTTCTTAGAGAGGGAACAAATAAAATGGACAGCAGCAATTTGAAGAGTTTCAGTAGTAAAATAATAAAATAATGCCTTAATTTTAACTATTGCAAAAATGTTAATAGTTAAACAGTAATGGCCATCTAATGATGCAACTAACCAATAGGTGCTGATTATCAAATGTTGCTTTATGTTGTTCAGACTGGAGCTTAGAGTGCCTTTCCTGGACCACAGATTCACAGCATACTACCTTTCCCTGCCTGAGGAAATGAGAGTTCCTAAGGTGAGCCAGTCTGTACAACATTGCTGACCAAACGTCATGTAATACTTGATTTGCTTTGTACAATAGTGTTGTTTCTCATGTGAAAGCAGCATGGAGTGGAGAAGCATCTTCTGAGGGAGTCCTTCAAAGGTCTCAGCTTGATTCCTGATGAGATCCTATGGAGGTCCAAAGAAGCTTTCAGCGATGGCGTGACATCTATAAAGAGGTCCTGGTATATGTACCTGCAGGAGCATCTGGAGTCAATGGTAATTTTTGGTAGTGTGGAAGCTATAAGGGAGACTTCAGCTGCCAAGAATTTCTAATAAGGAAGAGAAAATTCTCAATTCATTCCATTCTTTTCCACTTATCTTGTTCAGGGTCGTGGTGGGCGGCTGACATAGGGCGACAGGCAGGGTACACCCTGCATAGGTCATTTTGCTGAATTATCTTTGCAGCAACTCAAAATGGTACTTAGTAGTTAGTATGGCCCCCACGTGCTTGTCATGCAACATGAGAAACCCAGGACCCACTGCACCAGAGTAAGGTCTGACAGTTGGTTCAAGAATTTCATCCTAATACCGAATGACAGGGTGTCATTGCCTAGCCTGTAGAGGTCTGAGCGTCATCAACAGGTGTGCCTCACCAGACCATCACTGACTCATCACAAAACTGGTCATGGTGAATTAAGTTACAGACAGTATACAGGGTTCTAGCCAGAAACAAAATCACAAGTCAGCAGTATGTTCCCTCTGTATGGAACGACTGCTTGCTAGTGCTAATAGCCTTAACGGGAAACTCTGAGCCCAACAGAGCAGTACCTCAGCCCGTGCAGCGCCGGGCTATCAAATGCTAGCTAGAACCCTGTGTATCAGTCTCCACTGCTTTTTTAGAAACTTTCACTTATGTCACATGTGCTCTGAGTGAACCTGCTCTCATTTGTGAAACACACGGACTGCCAGCTGTGGCAAATGGTAAATGAAATGGTTATTATTTAGCACTTTTCAAGTCTGCCTGAGCACTCAAAGCACTTTATACAACATGTCTCATGTACCCATTCATGCACACATTCACACAGGCATTTTGTTCTTGGCCAAAATGCTTTAAAACATTCACTCCGATGTATGCATCGGAAGAAACTTGGGGTTTAGGATCTTGCCCAAGGATACTTTGGCATGCAGTATGGAGAAGCCAGGTATCGAACAACCAACCTTTTGATTACTAGATTTCCTGCTCTACCTCCTGTGCTACAGCTACCCCATGGTTGATCTGCAACCATGGCACTGCTGACTTCAACTGAGGCGGTAATTGAGTGGTGGAAGGGATACTTGGAATACCTCCTTAATCCTGCTGAGATGGCTTCTCTAGTGGAAGCAGAGTCTGGGGATGAGGGGGATGACTTGCCCATTACTGAGTCTGAGGTCAGTGAGGTGGTTAAACAACTCCATGGTGGCAGGGCCCTTGGGGTGGATGAGATTGCCCTGACTTCCTGAAGGCTTTGGATATTGTGCGGCTGTCTTGGTTGACACGCCTCTGCAACGTCATGTGGATATCCAGTGCCACTGGATTGACAGACTGGGGTGGTGGTCCCGATCTTGAAGAAGGGGGACTGGATGGTGTTCTCCACTTATCAGGGGTAACACTCTTCCTCAGTGAGAATACCAGCTGGAAGGCCTGGGCTCTATTCCACCTTGGCCCGGGCCTCTCTTTCTCTCTGTGGAGTTTGCATGTTCTCCCCGTGTCTGCGTGGATTTTCCCTGGGTACTCCGGTTTCCTCCCACAGTCCAAAGACATGCACGTGCTGTGGTTAGGCTAATTGGCTACTTTAAATTGCCCATAGGTGTGAATGTGAGTGTGAATGGTTGTCTGTGACTCTGTGTTGTTCCCTGCCTCTCACCCTTTGTCAGCTGGATAGGCTCCAGCCCCTCTGCAACCCTAAACAGTATAAGCGGAAGTGAATGGATGGAAGTTTTAAGTGTTAAATTGTTCTCAATAAAATGTGTAGTGCATTTTATGCATTCAGCAAGTACCTGAATGTGTGTGTGTTTTCTCAGTAGGGGACACACAGACTTTTTTTTTAGCTCAGCAGTTTTGAAGAAAAAAATCATCAGTGGATCGGCATCAGTGGTGTTCGTTCCACAAAAACTGTAATGTTGGATGCAGCTTTCATTATCACCAGGACTGCATTCTGACCAAAGCCCATAACATAATATTTGGAGTTAGGAAATCCATCAAATAAGTGACCATCTTCCATAATTTATAGTATCCTGAATATTTTTTTATGTCCTGCATGTGGAATACACTTCATTTGAGCACTGCCTATTATTGTGAGTATGTGAGCATGTAGCTAGTTTTATACATTACCCAAACACTTTACTGTCCAATTACTGTCTACCATGCGCATAATTAAACTTTCATTTTGAACAATAACCATGTTCTTTTCCTTATAGGATACATATTTAGCCTAAGTAAAAAAAAAAAAAAAATTGCCTAAGTATATGTTTTCAGTATATAGTTTTTTATTACGAATATGGTAGTACAGTGCTTTTGTTTGTGCAGAAATTTAATTTTTAATTTCAATTTAGTTTATGTTTTATTTTGTCTGGTGCTGCTTTGCTCATTTCAGTTTAGTTTTGTGTCAGTTTTTTTTCTTTTGTTTGAAAATGTATTCCAATATATTCCAATACACATGTGATTGACAGATGCACAAAGCCTCCTGATGCTTTTTGGGTTGACATATTTTGCCAAACTGATATAGACTAAGGACATTTCCTACACAATATCGCTTTAGTTAGTTTTTGTCTTTTTCAAAAGTGTGTTTTTATTTTTAATTTCATTTATTTCACATTTGCAGTAGTTTTCAGTTTAGTTTTAGTTACCTATAATAACCTTGAATGAGCTTCTAACAGCGGCAGTTTAAAGAAGGCTGGGGGGGGGGGCAGAGT
>VUQJ01038467.1:16221-26597 GCA_015108635.1 Andinoacara biseriatus | reverse complement strand
GACACATTGCTTTTATGTTGTGGTGGTTCTTTTGGTTTACACTGACATATCTATTTTCTTTCCTGGATGTGGTAGGTTATTGATAAATGTTTCATTTAGGATCGCACTATCAGTATATTTCCTTATTTCTGAGTGCTGTTCCATTGTCATGAATTTAAATCTTAATTTTAAATTTAGCTTGGAACTACCAGACTGTTTCTAAGGGTAGCCTGGAAGTCCTCTGGTATTTCCAAGCTAACCTAAAATTGCCTTAAAAATGTGCACTCAGGAATGAATTGGCTATTTTCTGAACTAGGGGAACCTCAGTTGTCGCTGTTCCAACTACTCAGAAAATTTCACTTGAAATCTACTGTTTATTAACCAAAAGTAAATGTATTTAAGCATGACCAATTACTAAACTACACTTGGAGGGGCCTCAGATGAGGCTGCCAGTTTAAGCAGTCTTGCGGTTTGCTGTTCTGTTGAAAGCCTGAGAGTTTAAGCAGCAGTGTATTGCCCAGCAACAGGACCGCACTGTAGTTCGACTCAAGACAGAACACAGTGGTTATTTTGTTTTGGAGGCCCACAGGGCAGTTGATCGGGACAATCTGCTTCACCACAGCTTGAGCCTCCTCCCAGAGAGAAGGAGAGAGACTTTTTTTCTTCTAATCCCACTGTGCAGTAGTGATATTTGAGCCCCGTAATGGTACTCTGAAGCCCAGGTGGTAGATTCTTGGGATTCTACAGTCTGTATGTCTACCACAATCAAGCAAAGAGTTTCTGAGATAATTGTAAACTTCTTACTACTTTTTACAGTTTTTTTTTTTCTTTTTCTTTAGTAAGACAAACATTTAAAAAGAATTCTTTACAGTAACTTTTGACAAATTGCGTTCATTTCAGTATCCATTGCATATGACAGCTGTTTTTAATGTTGATCTTGTTTGTAATGTTTTAGTTTAATCATATATTAATTAATACAGTTTTTTTTTCAGAGAAAAATGTACCGCTGTCTATTCTTTATGGGGACTTAAAATGTGTTATGTCTTTAGGCATCTTTCTTAGCCTCTGATCATTTCTGAACAGCAGTCATAATCCTGACTTCTCACAGTGAAATTTTGCTCTCTCGCTCTTTATCATGGTGCCAGTCTGCTTCTGCTCTTTGGAATTGGCAACCATTTCTATAAAAAACAAATTTAAAACTCTTATTTATATATTTGTAAAGCTTTTTATATACAATCATTTTTTCCCCCAATTTGTGAAATTACCAGCTTTTCACACCTCCCCTTCTTTTGCCAGTATTTAAGAATGTATTAAAATATATTGATAACTATTAAATTACGTCTGATTTCAGTGTATCCCCGATCCCAATATTCTGATACCATTTCATTTCTGTTTTATTCCAGGTCCAGATCGGCTTCTTCTTCTGGCTCTCCAGTTTCCCGGTCTCCTCCAACAGCAGACTCTCCCAGTGAGCCTTTAAGAAGTGGATCCAACCAAAATACAGCCGCTTTAGGTCCTGGTTGTAGAACAGAGACCAAGTCTACTGGTAAAAATAATAATAATTTTCTTAGCTTATTTTTGAATCACACCTGATCAGCATCTATTTTTATTTATGTCTCACTCTGTGTTGTTTTTCCTTACTCCCAGGTGAGCTACAATATTCACCTGCTGTCTTGCAGCAACGTATGGCAGCAGAACTCCAGTACTTGGAGTCAATTGAGGAGTCATTCAGACAGTTGGGGGATGTGGAAAGGCTAATGAGTGTGTCCATGGCACAGCAGGAGAGTGCATCATTGGCCCAAATGCTCAAGGTAACAGAAGATGTTTCCAGTGAATTACCAATGGGATGGCATGCAGCTGCTGTGGCTCTAGCTGTGACATTAGTACTTGCCTATCAGAAATTTTGATGGATTTAAATTCACTTATCTTCTATAATTGTCTTTCTCATGACTCATGAAATATGATTTGATATTTGAATACAGAATCAGTACTTAGATATCTTTTCTCTAATCTATGTTTTGATTTAGGGCAGCACGGTGGTGTGGTGGTTAGCACTATTGCCTCACAGCTAGAAGGTCTGGGTTCAAATCCACCTTGGTTTTCTCCAAGTACTCCGGTTTTCTCGCACAGTCCAAAGACATACAGTTACTGTGGTCAGATTAACTGGTGATTCTAAATTGCCCACAGGTGTGAATGTGAGTGTGAATGGTTGTCTGTCTCTGTGTTGGCCCTGTGACAGGCTGGCGACCTGTACAGGGAATACCCTGCCTCTCACCCTATGTCAGCTGGTATAGGCTCCCGCCCCCCGCGACCCTGAACAGGATGAGCAGAAGAGGATGGATGTTTTGATTTATAAATGTTGTGTTAGTTACAGCACCAGTAGTGGTGGAAATAAGGAATATTATTTTAAATTTACTCTACTTGCTGTTTTACTGTATTACACTTTATTGACCTTCTCTGCAAACTTTGGCCCTACAGGCCAAGCAGCAGCGCCATGAACGTGAGCTCTATGAGTTGAAGATAAAGGCTGAACGGGAGGCTCTTGAGACAAAACTACAGCTGGAAGAAAACAGACAGAGAGTGGCCAGGGTACTGCACACAATCAGCTCACAATAACTAACAACATTTTTATACATTAATGCATAGATTTAATGCTTTATACCCTCTTGACTTCCAACGTGTGAGTGCTTTTCTGTTTGTGTAATGTATATGTCTGTATATGGCTTTATCCAGGCTCATATAGAACTGCAGGAACCCTTGGCAGCATCTCAGAAAGAGACTTTGGAAGGCCTCCAGGAATCAACTACTAAGATGATGACTCAACAGGCTGAGGCAGTGCAGTACACAGCCGAAGCTGCCCGACACATCAAAGAGGTTAGCAATCAGTTCCCTCCTTCCTGCCTGGAAAACCGCCTGTGTCCTAATTTTACAAGAAAAGCTGATTGATTGTTGACTAATAGTAAATAAAAAAGAAGTGGAAGAGGAGAAAATAATATCCAGGCTAAAATTCAGTAGATGACATATTTGATTGTCATATTGTGTGTTTTCGCCCGTTCACAGATGTCAGGAACTTTGATTGTCCCCCCTGTTGCCACTGATTCTTCTATGGTGGACCAAAGGAAAGAAAATGAGAGTTACTCAGTGGCGCAGCGACAGGATAAAGCAGACTCTGACAGGTACACTAAAAACACACTCATTCGCTTTTCTGTCAGTATCTGATTTCAATATCATCTGTAATAATGATGAGCAGTTCAAGCAAAAATGCTATTCAGGTTTCAGTGGAAATTGTTCAGCAATTTGAAGATTACTCCCAACTCATACTGCCGTCACATGATTCTGCATAGCTGTGCCAAACTTGTGACATGCTAGCCTTAACTAGCAGAGTTTACACTATTGGACTATTCAAATATTCCTGTCTCTAATCTGTACCTCCAACAGTTTTGCATGTTAGTGTCATGCTCCTGTAAGCACAAATGGAATTTTCTAAATTCAAAATGGAATAAATAACATCACTAGTTGTACATAATGCAGCTTTTACCTCTAAGGGCTAAATTTCAAATCTGTTCTGAATGTTTAAGCCTCTTCTGCTTGTTCTGTTATAGCTATCAGAGTGAGCGATCAAACAGAAGGGCCAGGTCAGAGGAACCCTTGTCTTCATTGAACAGCCCGAGTCATTCTGACTCACTATCCTTCAGAAAACCAAACCTCAGGTACCAGTCAGGCTCGTCTTGCAATGAATATGTTTGCTGTTTTTTCATTAGATTTGAGGAATACACTGAATCTGGCTATTTTCCCTTCCCTCAGTGGATCTGCATCTAGCAGCCAACACAGCCCATCACATAACTCATCAAACCATGGAGAACAGATGAAAAAAGAAGCAGCAGAGGGGAAATGGAGGAACAGTGGAGTTGAGAAAAGGCCAAAAAGGGAAGCAGCCAGCAGCTCCATAGAAGAGGAAGTTCCAGCAGCAGCAAATGACTCCATCTGCAGTGACAGCATTCCTTCTGTACTGGATGAAAAAGGTACTGTATGGCAAGCACATCTGAATTAAAAGGTTGACATGCATTAAAAAAATGTTTTTGCCTGTATTCAGGCAGTCAGTGTTGATGTTACACAAGTTTGCTACCATATGCCTATCTTTGAATCTGTGTCCAAAAACCCCCCCCCAAAAAACCTTTATATAAACATAATTACAACCTCTGAATTGTGAGATGTGGATTAAGAAGTTGGAGTTAACCCTGAGTCTATTTGGTCTCTGCCCCCTCAGGAGACAGTACATCAGTTGCCACAGAGTACTCACTCAAGTTTGATGAGTCCATGACCGAGGACGAGATAGAAGAGCGCTCCTTCCGCTCTCTTCTGCCATCTGAGGCACATCGGCGTGGAACTATAGAGAAGAAATCCCGCCAACCCGAAGAATCCGAAGATGATGGAGCCAATCACAACACATTGGTTTCAGGGTCGGGGTTGCACAATACTTATAAGGTGAGACTCGAATCTGAATTTATTATGTGTCCCTTCTTTGTCCTCCCTTACTAATCACTATCTACCATTTTGACAACCATTTTTTCCTCTCCTTTCATTTTCATGTTCCCCTGCAGTCACAGGACACAAACATAGCCTTTTCTGGTGGCCAGAACAGCTTTTCTCAGTTCACTATGGACATGGTGCGCCAGTACATGAAAGATGAGGAGGTAAGACTGCAGCACCAGAGCTCGTTGCTGCATCTTCGCCAGAAAGCCCTCAAGGAGAAGACCAGAACAGAGCTGGCCTGGCTAGAGCACCTGAAAAAGAAGCTGAGAGATAAGGGAGAGGATGACAAAATGCCACCAATCAGGAAGAAGCAGAGGGGTCTTCTCTTGAAACTACAGCAGGAGCAGGTACTTGAGATGGCAAAAACCCAGTAGCATTGAGGGAGCTTTGCGACATACTGTAACATTATCCATTTCTTACTAACCAGTGTTCTCTCCCTCTGCGCTCGTTTTCTCAGGCTGAGATCAGGCGACTTCAGGAGGCCAACAAAGCAGCAAGGAAGGAAAGACAATTATTGCTGAAACAGCAGGAGGAGATTGAACGGATGAGAAACTCAACACTCAGACTGAAGGAGCGTCTCAAGTGTGCTGGGGTTGAAGCACCCCCTGTAAGTGCCTCAGTCACTCATCACCTTTAGAACTCATACAGAAGGAGATTTCAGTTCAGTTCATGGTTTGTTCTGCACAGGCAGAGTCTTGATTAAATACTATAAGAGAACATACATTTAACCAAACATGGTGGTGTGCTCATTTCTTTGTTTGGATTTACTAATGATCAATCTTTCTGTGTATGTCCATCATCCATCCTCTAGGAGACCCCAGTATCCGAGACCCTAGGCTCTGAGCCAGCCTCTCCTGACACGAGACATGCTGATGATAACCGCAGCCCCTCTCCCTCAGTCTCTGTCTCTGGAAGTGAGACTAGCAGCATCATGCAGAAGCTCAAGAAGATGCGTTCTCACATGGATGAAAAGTAAGAGCTTTAATCTTCATACATTAATTGGGCTTAGCTGTCTCCTTATTGACAAGCCTCCCACTGAATGATAAGAAGTCATACGCTTTAGCAAAGATTCCACTTATTTTCTAAGACCTTTTAAAAAAAAAAAAAAAAAAACTTTTTTCTTTACTTTGACTGAAACCTGAAAACTTCTGTTCTTAGTATGTGCTTATATAGGCATAACACCTTTACTATTCTTGGATAGCTTAGTTTCCCTTTTTCTCTTTTTTGTGTGTTTGGGAGGGTTGATATAGCAATTTAGATATGTCTTTGTTCTATTCTAGTTTGACAAGACAGAAATCTGAGAGATACATATTCTGTGGGAGACCTAAACTAGCACCAACTGAAACAGTGTGGCATCTTTCTCTTGCTGCACAGCATGTTTCTCTTGTTGTTTTAAATTGCTGTGGATTTGAAGATAAGCATGCTTTCTTTAGATTAGACGAGCAACCACACGCTACCACAATATCTCTTTGAATTTAGATTCATACAAGCTGCAACAGTACTTTGTGCAAAGCTGTCCAACTGATAATGCAGTCTTAAATGTTTGAAAGAACATCAGGCATCCTAAATCCACTATATTCCCAAAAGTATTCACTCACCCATCCAAATCATTGTATTCAGGTGTTCCAATGACTTCCATGGCCACAGGTGTACAAAACCATTCTCAGTGAATTCCAATATGGTGCCGTGATAGGATTCCACATGTGTAACAAGTCTGGTTGTGATATTTCTTCACTATTAAATATTCTGCAGTCAAATGTTAGTGATATTATAACAAAGTGGAAGTAATTGGGAACAACAGCAACTCAGTCACAAAGTGGTAGGCCACGTAAAATCACAGCGGGGTCAGCGGATGCTGAGGCGCATAGTGCGCAGAGGTCGCCAGCTTTCTGCACTCAATCGTTAAAGACCTCCAAACTTCAAGTAGCCTCCAGATCATCTCAAGAACAGTTCGTAGTGAGCTTCGTGGAATGGGTTATGGTGTGGGGTTGTTTTTCAGGAGTTGGGCTCAGCCCCTTAGTTCCAGTGAAAGGAACACTTAATGCTTCAGCATACCAAGACATTTTAGACAATTTCATGCTCCTCACTTTGTGGGAACAGTTTGGAGATGGCCCCTTCCTGTGCACACAGCATTAGCAGTGCACAAAGTAAAGTCCATAAAGACACGGATGAGTGAGTTTTGTATTTAAGAACTTGACTGGCCTGCATAGAGTCCTGACCTCAATCCAATAGAATGAATCAATAGAATTTGGGATGAATTAGAGCGGAGACTGCGAGCCAGGCATACTCGTCCAACATCAGTGTCTGAACTCACAAAAGCACTTCTGAAAGAATGGTCAAAAATTCCCAAAAACACACTTAAACCTTGTGAAGCTGTTATAGCTGGAAAGGATGGGCCAACATTATATTTGATCCTATGCGTTTGAAGGCACGCAAGGAAATACTTTTGGCAATATAGTGCAGTCGCAATACCATTTAAACTTAGTACTGCAACATTCAGTTATAGATATGCTGTGCATTCCATAATTTTTATTACACTCACTTGCTCTCATATTGGCCATGGGCTTGGAGTAGCTGTAGGTCATCTAAAGCTTTAAACTTGGCCACCAGTTTTAGTCAGGTGATTACAGAGCCTCTCAAATCCAGATGGCTCAAACAAGCGTGTTAATTGTTCTGGGCTTTAAGATTTACAATTTGCCTTTAAGTGTCAAACCAGTCTTCCATCATTTCTTTTCAGCAATTTTTAGGGCTCCATTCCTCCAAATATACACTTACAGCACAAACATCAAAACAGTTTTGTTTTCATGAGTGCATTATAGGTTCAGATAGTTAATATAGACAGATCATTTAGACAGTCTTTCCCCTGTTATTCTCCCAAACTGATTTCCTTTAAATAATGGTAAAGCAATTGCATCTCCCTACACAACCCAAGATAACCCACTAACAAAGCTGTAAGTACTTCATATAACAGTGTTAACCGACACTAATTTTTCTAACAATCAGTGTTACTGATTAGTCTGCCATTTAACTCAAGCAGGTTTGCCTGTAATCATATCCCAACAAACCCATAAGGCTACCTTAATTTGCACACACTAAGTCAAATGTTGATGAAAGCACCATTGCAATGTTACAAAGCGTGATAAGAAGTCCTTTAAAAGTAACAGCTTGACACCTTGGGTGCAGTAAAACCACATTTTCTCATATCACTCTCTCCCTTTCTCTCTGCTTGTCTCTTTCCTCTGCGTCTCTTTTTTTTTCCCCTTTTCATTATGTGTGTGTGTGTGTGTGTGTTGTAAATGTCCATATCCATGTTTGTATGGCTCTTTTGACTTTGTTGCGTGCTTGTGTGTTGTAGACACTGTTCTCCTGTCCACTACTTCTTCTCTGTGTTCACGGCCCATCACTGGGCTTCCCTCAGTGTCTGTCTTCCCAAACTTCACCCTAAATTCCAGCTCTTTATCTACAACCAGTTGGTCAGGTACTGTACAGTGCTCTCTACCTATGCACCTAGCCCTGCCCTGCCCTGCCTCACCTCCACCCCACCCCATGGAACATGCTTGTGTTCATCCACTGGCACTGGCACCGTGTTGGGTGGGACGGTGAATGATGTGTGATGGTTTGTCTGAGGTTTTTTGGGATATTTCGAGGTTTGTAACTTTCAGGATGGGGTTTTGTGTGGAGCCAGTGTTTGGATGAAAGCTTCAAGTGCCCAAGGAAAGCTGCTTTACTGAAATAAGCTAACCTTTTGACAGCTTCACTTTGAGCTAAAATTTTTTTTTGCTTGTCTTTCATATATGCGGCACCAGCAAAGAATGCAGTGTTGCCAGAGACGGTATTAAAACAGACTGGTTGAGTATAAAACAATAAATAATATGCAAAATTGGGAAATATAAACCTTCTGTTTTGTGATGGTCAAAGGTTATGTTATTTAGTAGGAGCCTTCCTTGCTGGATGGGAATCTCAGACCTAAAACTGGGATTTCACTAATTTGTGTCATGCTTAACTCTTTCCTTCCTTATTTCTTGCCTCTTTGGATAAAGTATCGAAATTTGCAGTGCAAATTATTCTTTACATTGTGGCTTCTAGCTGAGAGCTGCAGCCTAGTTATCAAAATAAAATGTTTAGAGATGAAACCACACAGTGACATTGAAGTAAAGGAGTTTTCAGAGAAAAGACCAGAGATAGTGGTTTATCTCTTTAATGAGCCCAGTAAATCTTAACTAGATCCTTTATTATGTAACTGTTGCATAGGATGGGATAATAAGTACAGATGGTCATTGGCTCTAATAGAGTTTGGGAAAGCACTAAAGAATCTCCCCAGTCTTGGTCTTTAGTATCTGGGCTGTCATCAGTATAAATTAGGTCAAGAGAAAGGCTTCTAAATTAGATCAAGCCTAAATAATACTGCACTGTAATGGCACCCATAGCTGTGGGAGATGCTATTACAAAACAGCTATACCTGACTGCACTTTATTTTGATAGATATCTGCAGAGGTATGTATGTGTTAGTGTCCCTGGTGTACACTGGATTGAAGAATTAAACAGTCTTCTAGCTTTGCAAGACAACAAAACCATTAAATCTTTGAGTTGTTAATCTGATCTATCGGGAGGTGCATTAATTGCAGACAGCCATATCAAGAAATACTCACAGAGACAGCGATCTGTGTTTAAGACCTTTTTCTTTTATTTAATAAAAAAAAATCTCCTGTAACTGCTTAATATGTTTTGAGATGTGTGTATGTGTGAGAGAGAGAGAGAGTATGTTCATTGGTCCCTGGGTTTGAATCTGATGCATGAATCCGAGATCCTCACTATTATTTTTCTTCTCTCCTTTTCTCCTAAGTGACATTTCATCACTTGTTTTGTTTAATTGGTACTTGTACATATCTGTATTTGGATGATTATTCTTGGCATGTGTTGGGTGTGTGTTTGATTATGTGTGTGTTGAACAGAAGTTTGAGGTGAGTTTGCCGTAATAACTGGATGTCAAGGTGATTCTGGGTCTGCTTGCTTCTGCAAGGTCATATTTAACCTTTTCTAATGCTTGGTGTCTTTGTCCTGCTTTTTCCCATCTCCATTCCTTCATCTGCCTCCTCTCCATCATTCCCATTTAAAAAAAAAAAAAATGTTCTTCCCCTTTCTCCTCATCCCTTTATTCTTTCCCATTCCTTCTTAAACATCCACATCTATAGGTTCCTGACCAAGCGAGAACAGCAGCTGATGCAGAGGCGTCACCAAGCCGAAGAGCTGCTGCAGTGGAGGCAGCGGCTAGACAAGGAGGAGGCAGAGGTCCGTAGGATGGAGAAAGAGGCCCTGGCTGCATGGGACCAGAAAACACGTCGGGACAAGGATCTCGACATGTCAGAAGGACACGAAAAGGAAATATCTGATATAAGCTCCCACCCAAGTCACCACCAAAGCTCAGAGCTCAGAACTGACAGTGAGAAAGGTGAAGCTGCAGGATTCTCTTATGTGTATGACATGCTGTTACCAGGTTTACCATGAAAAGAATAATTTCAATGAAGTTTCAAATGCACAGCATGGTTTGGGAGTGATGGTAAAATCTGTCTAGACACATTAAAATAACTTACTGATAATTTGTTTAATTTTCAGAGTATGTTAGTGAGGGCGACTGTTCCTCAGTGGCGCCCGAGTCCAGCATACACACAGAGGACCCAGAACAGCCTGCTTCAGTCTCTGAAACATCTTTGGCCTCTGTCCAGAACAGCCCTGCAAATTACACTCAAGACTTCACTTCAGCATCACAGTCACCTACCAAACAAGTACATATAATAGTAGATGTTGTTTTTTACTTTTTGTATTTCATTGTTTCAACTCATTGCTTTGATACTCACTCTAGTTAT
>VUQJ01038459.1:21568-33380 GCA_015108635.1 Andinoacara biseriatus | reverse complement strand
ATTTTCTGCTCTGGGGGGGGGGGGGGGGGGGGGGGTCCTATCCTAATGCCTATCACTCCTGGGATTCTGTTCTGCTATGATGGGTTATTGGAGTCTAATTGGCAAATAGCTCAATACAATATAATCAATAAATAGCTCTCTTTACTGAAGTATGTACCTCCATAATGTTCTAATTTTTTGTAGATTTGCCTCTGTACACCACCACAGTGGAGTGTAAATCAAACAATCAAATAATTAGGCTCGCAATTAATGGGACAATTGACTCACAAGCAGTTTCACGACCAGGTGAGGCCTGCTTCCTTGTTATTTAATGACAAATGCAGGAGACATAATATCTGAAGTTGATTCAAAGTCTTGAATTTGAATGTTATAGCTTTTCATTGCAATTTTAATGTCATTTTCCATATGAGGCACAAACAGATGTTGAAACAAGTGAAGGAGGCCATCATTAGGCTGAAAAACCCAAATAAACCTTTATGAGAGACAGGAAAACTTTAGAAGTGGCCAAATCAAGAATCTGGGGCATTGTTAAAAAGATGGAATGCACTGGTCATCTCAACAACACCGGAAGGTCTGAAAGACCATAAAAAGACAATTAAAGTGTATGATAACAGAATTATTTCCATGGTTATGGTAAAAACAGCTCATTTAACCAAGTTGGGGAAGAAGGTGTATCACTGCCAAAGTGTACAATTAAAAAAAAGCCTTCATGAATGGAAATACAGAGGGTTTACAACAACGTTCAAACCACTGGTTATGATAAAGACCAGGAAGGTCAGATTAGACTCTGCCAGAAAACATCTAAAAGAAGCTCTGAAAAAAATGGACAGAGGAAACCAAGATGAACTTGTAGTAGCATGATGCGAAGAGAAGGAGCGAAACAGCTCGTGAGCTAAAGCACATTATCTGGCTAACATGGTTGAGTCAATGTTACAGTATGGGCATGTATGGCTGCCAGTGGAACCAGGCCACTAGTGTTTTATTGATGATGTGACTTCTGATCGAAGCGGCAGGATGAATTGTAAAGTGTACAGGGCTGTACTCTCGGCTCCGATTCAGCCAAATGCCGTGAAACTCATCAGACAGCACTTCACATTGCAAATACATAATGACCTAACCTTACAAAGCAACAAGACTTTTTCAAGGCAAAGAAATGAGATATTGTTCAAGGCCCAAGTCAGTCACCTGATCTCAACCCAGCAGACATTGGTTCAAAGTTTTTTTTCATCCAAGTATTAAAAAGAGCCTTTATAAATACTTAAATTACATTTTTTTTGTCCCATTAATTGTGAACCTCTAAAAATGGGGGGTTATGCATAAAAATGGCTGTAATTCTTAAAAAGCCCTTGAATTAAAGCTGAATGTCATGTAGTGACTGTTTGATTTACAATCCACTGTGGTGGTGCCCCAAACATTATAGACATTATAGAATATGTTTGCTTTATGTGTTTTATTTTTTCATACTTTTAATTAAATGTAATTATTTTTTCCAGCCCAATTAAAGTTTTGAAACTTCATCTGGTAGAAGTTTGTTCTGTGGAACAAAAATTTTAAATACTTTTACTAATTAGTGCCCTTGAAGAAACCTCTTGCTTTCTTTTTTCAGCTAAGTAGACAAAACGTTTGTGCTTCACATAATTGCCTTCTCAAAACATGTGCATGTGTTACTTGTGGATTTTATGAGACTGTAAACCTAATGCATAACAGGATATCCTTGGCATTCTTCCCATTTGTCATTCGCCCCCACCGACACTGCACCGACACACATGCTCAAGTCAACAAAGCAAGACAGAAAAAAAAATGGAGATGAGGTGAGAAAACACACCTGCTTCCCATCAGTTACAAAGGAGGCAGTACAGAGAGTTAGGAAAGGAAGAGAGGGAAGGATGTTGATAAGGAATAGGAGGGAAGAGGTCTAACAGAGAGTAAAATAAGTGAGAGGATAACTTCAAGAATGGCAGGAACAGCTTAGGGAAGAACAGGCTCATAGAGAAGGGTGAGTCAGGCATAAAGAAGGCAAGGAGAGGGACAGCTAAAGAGAAAGAAAATAAGATGACTGGGAGGCACTGGGAGAGCAACTGAAAGAGATTGATTAGTATTCTCTAAAACGCAGCTGAGCAAAGCGTCTAGCAATATGCACGTGCATCTTGTAATGTGCTTTTTGTATGAACATAAGGAGAAAAACCCACCTGTGCATACAAACAAATCCAAGCACACAGCGAAAGACGCACGATGTGCAGCTAAAGGTGGTTGCAGCTTCAGATTTATACACAAGTCTATACGTCTGTGTTTCTGTTTCTGCTGTATTCGTTTATTCTTCAGACTTGCAACCTTGCATGATTCAGCAGATTCAAAATGAAAAAAAATATATATAATGACTTTAAATTGAAAAAATGCATTTCACGTTTTATTGGAACAACACAGATATTATTTTTTCTTTGAATAAAAGGCCATTCTAGAGCTAATAACTCCATTCACTTCAATTTATAGGCTTATAAAAGTGATGAAAAATTCCACTGAGGTTGACAGAGGGACTAGATATTAATAAAACTGTTTGGTGAATTATTATCCCTTCTTTCTTTCTTTCTTTTATCTTCATCTTTTCTTTATCACTGTGAAATAGCCTGATCCCTGTGTCTCAGACGAGAGATAAAATAAATTGCCTACTTTCCCTCGCAATAGAAAAATGGGTGGCGTGTGATAAATTTAGCTTGTCGGAGGGTGAACACAAAAAAACATGCCGGGTATAATCCGCTGAAGGCCATTTTTTTAAAAGGATTTCAGCTTCATTTATTCAGTATGCATTGACGGACAATTTCTCGGAGAAACAAGACGAGGAGATGTAACAAAGAATGAGAAATAAACTGCAATCCACATGGAATCCATCCTCTCAGTTTGTTTATGAGGAAACATCCTCCGTACACCCCGCCATCCTCTCAAACGGAGCAAATTCCTGTTTGCATCTTACAGTAAAAGTCAGGTAATTCAAGATGGCTCATATTAAAAATGAGCTCTATGAGCTCATTCAGAGTTATTGTGTGACTGTGTGGCTACAATTATACAAATATCACTATAACTCAGTGCAATATAACAAAACTAACAGGAGGATATCCAGAGACTGACAACGTCTGAGCCCAAGACAATGCCACGTGAGCAACTGGATGGCAAAGTGCAAGAGGTCACACTACACATAATCCAAAGGGGTGGCAGGAGAAGACTTATTGTTGCTGTGGTAACAAGCATCACTCCTCCTGACCACACACAAAAGAGAAAGAAAGCGGGTGGAAGGAGATTAGCGTACAGTATGTTAAGACTGCTAGAGAAACTGCTGGGTAAGAAGCATAAACGAGAGCAGGCCAGAACAGAGAGGCCAGGAAGAAGAGAGAGCAAGAAAACAGTGAACTGTCGCTGGCAAAAATTCAATCGTCCGCTTTTAGGCTCTGTAATTGGAGAATGAACAGCTGTTCAGTTTCACCCGTGCTCCACGTAAATACAAGATCGATAGCCAGAGCGGGAGAGAGCACAAGTTCTGCATAATGAGAGGAGAAGGGATGGAGGCAGAAAGAAAATGTGAAATGGTGACAGGGGGGAGAGAGGCAGCAAGAGAGGTTAAAGGTCAGAAAAAGGGAAATGGGAGAGGGCTGATTAAAAATAGGTCTTCCAAACAAACACCACCATAAGATACATAATTTGTTATTGCATTTCAAAATCTATCCATATGAGATTTTTCTGATCTAGCACAACACTCACCACGGTAACATTGTTTGTCAGTGTTCTCTGAAAGCATTATGCTCATGACTAATGAATGAAACGTGAGTCATTCATGTTTTCTGGCTTTCCACGGCTATGATTAAGGTTTGGTTATGTTTAGGCGAGGAAGTAAACTCAGTTACAAGAACAGGTAATGTGATCAATAACTTTCTCAACAAGGTTGGATTATAAGATTGACAGGTCTGTACATGGTTCATTGTGGAAACTTCAACAAGAATCCTGTGCTGTTCCTTCTCTGAGGAGGACAGAGTCACAGCAAATCAAATCATTTATCAGGTTCAGGCTACGTGCGCATGAAAATAAACAAAACAACAGAAGTCTAGCGCCATCAAGAGCAAGAGCATGCCAGTGCAACAGGTGACAATATAACCCTAACTGTTTAGAGATGTTAGCCAATCAAAATCCTACAAACAATAAAATACAGCACAGAGTCTGACAGCAATAAAGGGGATAAAAGTGCACTTTTTTGACATTATAAGACAAAATCCTCACTGTCCTTCTCCACCTGTAAACACAGAAACCAAGTTTCTGAAAAATCTTCACCCTGAAAGGGTCATCAGTGACCTAAAACACAGTTTAAATGTGGATGAAATGCATATACCAAAATATCTGAGCACCTGTGGACAGGACCTCAGAGTCATTCACAATAAGCAGTAAATGAATTCTGCGTGCATGTTCGCTCATGTTTCTCCAGTTTCTCCCACCATGACAGAACATGCTGTGTTAATGCTAGTTAACAGTTAAATAAAATTAGCCCTCCAATAACATTAAGGAACACATAAAAATATTGAGATTTTTTTTTTAGATCTTATCAAATAAAATAGAGCTTGTTTTAGCAAAACTTTGAATCTGAGCTAAAAAAAAAATACTTACTCAATTAATGACAAGATGATGTGGTTCAAAGGTTAAATTATAGCTATAACCTCAAATGGATATATTACAGTGTGGAAGGACTTGATGAGGGAGATGTGTGCTCAGGCACACTTTCTTGTAAACCTTAGGAAACAGACTCTAATTGAAGGGGCAAAAGGTTGGCTAAACGCTCACAGCTCCTTTAAGTGTGTGTGCCCTTGTGCATAACACAAATGGCAGCGTGCTCACTGAGACAAGCACTGGAGCAAATCCACAGACAAATAGAGAGATCAGATCCCAACTGGTTAGCTGTGATCTGCATGGGAATGAGGTCATTAGGTCTGTGGGACTTAGAGATATTATTTAAATTATCCAGCCGTCAACACGCCAGAGTCCAATCACACACAAACATAGTCCCTGCACAAACCTAATCAACTCTCATCCAGCTTCACTGTACTTAAAGAAATATCCAGTCCAATCCCCAGCTTCATGATTAGACAAGTTATTAACACAAACACGCACACTGGCATATTTACTCACACTTACACCAGTCCAGTAAAATCCCAGCTAAGCATCACCAGTTAAATCAAATCCCTTAGACTAAAGCTAAAAAATCCAGTGAAAGTGTCCTACCTAAACATACACTGCTTCATTGATTCAGGAAAACCTTTGAGGCAAAAAAAATCTCCATTTCCAGTTTGCATTGCACTTTTTAAAGTTTTACACACCAATGGGCTAGTAGTTAGCAAATGTTTGTGAACAAACATAAAAAACTACAGGCAGCTGTCGCAACCTGCAAGCAACCAGCCACTAGGAGGGTTTTGTGGCAACACTGTCTTTGCAACTGATTTAATTTACTGACAGTCTTAAATCTCCAGGAACCACTGTGCCAACTGGTCGGGGAATACACATCTTTCCGTAGTAACCAGTGGTTGTATCACATCCAATGTAGGTGAAAACGCTTGAGCAATGTCCGCATGATGTCATGTGAAAAACCTCGATACTCTCCTGTTTATGGGAATGGGTGGGCCGCGTGCTGTGGCTGCAAAGCGCAGCATCCCAACAATGTTAATCTGTCTGAGGCTAAAAGATGGACACTGTGATTCCAAATGCAGTGGACTGTTATTACAGAATGTCCAGTTTTCATCAGCACAGAACAAATATTTAAAAAAATAAGCAGACACCCCATTTCATTTGTTCTTCATTTTCACCACTAATATTATTAAATATTTACACACTCAGACTCCCTTTCCCCACCGTTTTCCCCACACTGTGTTCCTGAGTGTAGTCCACTGAAAGTCTAACAAGAACTCATCCTCAAGAAAACGGAGAGAGTGAGAAAGTGAAAAACACAGAGAGGCAAAGTATCAGAGTGAGAAAATGAACATATTCAGATAAAGCAGTAAAGCACACAATTTTCAAACTAACACGGAGAGCAAAAGATAAAGACGAAGAGAGACTGAGTAATGCACACCCACACCTTCAGCTATGAACTGTTTCGGCAAAAAACACCCACAGCCACAAAGTGAGCCTGTCTATCTATACCGTGTGAGTGTACTGCATAATTGCAAAGGTGCTGATCATGTGCTCTCCCAGGACTGGGTCCTACAAGTAAATCCAAGTGATTTTCAAAAGCAATTTACATTTGGTTTTAATGCAAATGGACTGTAGTTGAATGGAGAAAGGAAGAGATTTTGAAGCTTGGGCTTTCTCTTGATGCTCCTTTGTTGACATGTTTGGGGGTCTACATCCATATATTTAAGTCAGTGGAACAGTTTATTAGCAACTGTAGTATTTGCAGGATGTGTTGTACTGAGACGTGAAAGGCCACACTCCTGCTAATATTACTACGTCTGAGATTTACACATCAGTTTACAAGCCTGTGAGCCTGAACGAACCGAGAAGATGGAAAAAAATCAAAGTCAGAAACTAGAGAAGAGAGGAGCGCGCAACACAATCTACAGAGCTAACAAAAGAGAGACAGGAGAGAGAGTAGGCAAAGCAGAGAAAAGCTGCCAAAACACAGGGAAAGTGACACAGAGCGGAGAAATTGAAAGCATTAAGAACAAAGTATAACATCACACGTCCTCTGTCCTGTCTCAACTACATGGAAACTCAGGTACTTAAAATGTGCAGATTGTGTAATTTGCCATCTCAGTGGCAAAATAGCGCTGCTGCTGTCTCTGATACTTTTTACTGTCTGCTCATCATTGTTTGTGTCCCTTTTTCTTTCAATGAAATTAAATGGAAGAACATTTTATGTGGGATTCGTGACTCTGTCACAAAAAACCAACAATTACAGTAACCTGGACAGCGATGATAGCTCATCCCTCTCTCAAGGTGAACCCTGCAGTGACACAAGCTGTCACGAGCTGTTTGATAAATTTCTGGTATGTGTGTTATATACAAATTATTGTGTACCTTTTGAGATATTTTGGGGACATGCTGACTTACATTGTTGGGAGATACTGTGAGAACACTCCTGCTCTTTCTCATCTTTCCTTAAGTTTCTCTCGTGCAGCTTCACATGCAAACCTGGAAAAGGCAAATATAAATAATGGTTATTATGTGTGTTTTCTGGAGACATTTCTAAGAGAAAAAACAGTTTATAGCAATCTGTGCATCATCAGGAGTAACCCAATATTAACATTTTTAAAAACCCACTCTTTCATTGTTTGCGCCTGTCACATCTGTAGACAAATACACATGGTCCCTATGCACCAGTATTGAGTTTAGGATTCTAGCTTGCGTTTCTAGGAGAAAAATACAGCAAAGCAGTCAAAGGAAAACAGACTTTCTTCAGTATTGCTCCTCTGAGTGACATGCATCAGCACAGTAACACCAGCCTGTAATAATGTGTAAGATATTCTTCCCATGACAATAAAAAAACAAAACAAAACAGACTAACAGAGAAGCTGTTAGTTAGTTTAGGAACAATTAGATATGCAGTGTCAGTGTAAACATAATAACACCATAATAACATTTATTTCTAGTTATCAAGTACTTTTGAAAGCTCAGTTTATAGTGTTTCAATCATGGAAACCAATTAAAAAAATCAAAATCATCAAATTGGGTAAAGAAGGATGAAATGAACAGGATTATTACATCTTACCAGAAACCTCAGAGATAAACACAGTGCCAAACAAATTTATTAGACCACCACCTAATGTAAGGTTTATGCCACAGCCACTCTCATTTACCAGTACTGGTAATTACCCAAATCAATTTTTATTGTTCTGAAATAGTTAATCCCCCAACACGTGCAAGCTTTTTAATCAAAATTATATTTTTAATGTTGAAATATAATTATTTATAAAAACAGTAAATCACATTTTTTTAAATTACATGCTGAATTATAGTTATTTATTTGCATTCCTGAACAGAAAAGAAATCGTTTTAGTGGTTGAATATTATGCTTCAACAATTTATGACTTCTCATAAAAGTCCAGGGGGCTGGCTCAGATTTGGGTATAAAAACATGAAGTTCTTAACAGATGTCTAAAATGTCGTCTAAAATGTTTTTTTTAATGACAGCTGGTCTAATAAAGTTGTTAAGTGCTTTACACACACTGCACAATGTTTAAGTTTTACGTGAAATCTTTACATGGTCAGACGATGTGTGGATATTTCTCAAGCTATGTGCATTACTGTAGTGTGATGCATGCAGCTGCATATTTTTAAGCTTAAATGCATGTTTGTTTGTTTTTTACCTTATTGTTAAAATCTAATATTGTAATCTATACACCCACACAGATGTTTTTACGTGTTATGACTAATTAGGCACCTGCTTTACTGCAGTCATGTCATGGATACATTTTAGAAACAGGGAAGGTTCCTATGCATAAACAATCACTACCACATCACATACAAAACATTTGGCTTTAATTAAACTATATTCTTCGACTGTGGATGTCAAGCTTTTCAGTTGTAGCTCTAGCAAGAGTCTAGCTTGATTCAGGCTGAGACGATACAAATATTAACACAAAAGCACTCTATAGTGTAACTGCAGCAGTCAGCACACAACTGAACTACATATTACAGAGTTTTTGCAAAAAAGTAGGTCATCACTTTTTCATACAGGTCATAGAATATCTCTGTTAACATTTTACAAACTTATTATTAAACCTGCTTAACCGCAATAATGTGCTGAGATTGTTATCTGTAGCATCCTGCTAGAAAGCCTTTATATACAGGGCCTCTCTGAAGAAATGCTATGTTTCCAGGTCATTGGATCTGCAACTGATGGCATACCTTCCATAATGGGCTAATACGGAGCAGCTGCCACACTCAACCCAAGCCTGACCGTCACTCACTGCATGAATCATGAGTTAGAACTTGTGACCCATGATGCTGAGAGATGTTTTGCAGCGACGTGGGTAAAGAAGACTGACATGCCACAGATGACCCCGTCCACAAGAAAACAAAATACATAGGCAGAAGTCTCAGAGGAGAGGGTTTCTTTGTTTGAGTGTTGTGCTAAGCTAGAAAGATATTCACATATTCAAACTATGTCACCCTACGTTTTTTATTGATTTATTCGGTTTGCTGCTCTTTGGGCAGCTGGGATAATATCATATTTAAGTGGGACCCCTGCTCAAATGGTGCTTGGTGTTTGCAGTAAGATTCGGGGGGTGGGGGGTGTACTCTGTGCGAAAGGAGTGCTGTATGTACACAGAACAGGGCATCGGTGGTGGATTTCAGCTTTCTCAAAAAGTCTCCAGGAGTCGGCAAAGTCACCAGAAAAAAGTCCCTAAATTTCGCACTAGCTACTTTTTGGGGGGAAAAGTCGCTAAGTTGGCAGCACTGTGTCTTCTATGACCCCCCCCATCCAAGGCACATGGCATCACAGAGCATGGGCTGTGATTGAATGATTAACCAATCTTCTTCTTTTTGAGGTTTTGAAGCAGTTGGCAGATATCCATTACACGACACTGCCTCTATGAGTTAAAAAGAGAAACTGCATGCTAAGCTGTATTCATTGCTTGTGCCAGTAGGCCAAAAATAGCATGTATAGACAAGACTTGTGGACCATATAAAATCCGAGTTTGGCCCACAGGCTGTAGTTTGGACGCCCCTGTTCTAGTATATTAAAATAGCACTTAAGCTTTTGCATTATGTTTGATTAAATACCCTGTACCATCAAGAGGAAAGGACAAAACATGAGACTAAGAATATTGTGCAAATTGATTCATTTAATTTTAATTAAAGAGATTAAAATATTCCTACAATCATTTGACAGAACAGCTCCCCCACAACCCCGAGCTTAATGTTTTTGCGAATGCAGTGGTTAAATTTAAGCTCTGAATTTTGCTTTAAATTCATAATTATTCTACATAACACTGACAGCAGCACTAAATAATAAATAGGCAAACAGGCTTCATAGTAAAGGCACACTGTTATTCTTGAAATATTTTTTAAAAATATCATCCTGTCTCATTTTTTTCCCCACAAATCACACCCTGCCTCTGCTTTAAACTCACTGTTAGAACATTATTTTAAACACATTATGTAATAACATTACACAACCTTACTTTAAAAGCAGTGCTGGTATCTGACTACCTTTCAAGTCTGTAAAATTATTGCAAACTATAATGAAGGCACTGGATAATGCACATGAATCATGCTAATCAGTGCCCATCTCTTTACCTGATGCGTTCAAATAATCTTTCCAATCTTGCTAATCTTTACGAGTTATCGCTCTTGCCTCTGCAAATGACAGTTCTTTTTGTAATTGCTCCTTTTGGTAAGACGTCTTAATGAACCAACCAGCTAATGAAACCCAAAACAGCCTTAATGGTTCAGCACACTTTAATCCCCCCCATTCTAATCACTCAAAAGCAGAAGATAAGATTGACTCCACAGCCACTGAGTCTTTCTAATGAGCAATTCATGTAATTGTTAAAAAAAACCTCCAGAACTGTTCCTCAAGTGACCTAGCATGGTCTCTTTTTTTGTTCCCAGTATATTGGGAGATAGGGAGATGAGCTTCAGTAGTGACAGAAAATGGGCAAAGAGGGAGAGCCAGACAGGGAGAAAAAGAACAAGAATTGTGAAGAAACCATTTTTAAAAGGAGGCAAAATTACATGAGTAGATGTTTGGAGAATGAGCTGAAGATGGAGGTGTAAAGGGGAAGAGAGCTACAAGCCAGACAAAGATGATTCTGTGAAACAGAGGGGCCAGGGATCGTCACATTCAGGGAAGAAGACAAGCAGAGAGTCTCCAAGGCTCTCCATCTTGCTTGTTTTAACCCCTAGCACATAACCCTCCCCATGTCCTGCTATACTACAGTACCAGTCAAAGGTTTTGGACACACGCACCCATTTATTAGAACTAAAGAGGCCTCTTAGATGAGAGGCAGAATGTCTTCACTAACCTAAAGAAGTCCAGCTGCATTCTTTTTTCAAAAGCTACTTCAAGAAAAAGCTACGTTAACCACACCAACACTGATCCACTATCAAGCCTCTTAAGCTACATGCACACCGCAATGCAATTCACAACAATGTTCTGACCAGAGACCACAGAAAGTGAATGACATCAAGCGACTACGGTTGAAATAACCGCTGGCACTGAGAAGTAAGCTTAAAATAAGCTTACCTTAACTTCTAGGCGACTGACTGAATCCACTAATAATGAGAGTGAAGAATACTGTTGACTGACATAGGAATGGAGCAACTGCGAGTGACCAGCTGACAGCTTCAAAGTGATGTGCAATGAGTGAATTGCTTCCAGTGTGTACGCAGCATTAGCAATATTCATATTACAGAGGTCTTGGGCTGTGGTTTGACCTGCATAGATTTTACCATACAGGAACCCCCCTAGATGCCATACTAAATAAAACAAACTAAATGTCTTTACATTTAAGCAATTGATTACCTAACAACACAGCCCACTACATCAATACAGCCTCGATCTGGTATTTGAGACCAGACCCAGCTCCACGCAACACATCGCAGACATCTGCGATGAGACATGGTGGACAGGGGAAATGATTAACTTAACACACCACAGCAAGGTTTGATATTTACTACTTTCAAACTTCAGTGTTGCTCTTCATTTATGTCTTTTCTCTGCTGGTGAAAAACTAAATTATTAATTTAACTCCAACACAAGTAAAATCAAAGCCAAGGATCGGTTTTTCAGCTCCCCTAACCCTAACAACCCCCCCCCCCCCTTTCCCCTGTGCTTTTT
>VUQJ01038454.1:18239-30824 GCA_015108635.1 Andinoacara biseriatus | reverse complement strand
AATTACGTTTCATATTTTTGGTCCAACCAAGATTCTTGAGTGTATAAACGCTGCCTCACAGTTACTGCAAGCTAAGGATGCGGATATTCTGAAAGCATCTACTCTTCTGCAAAACACCATCAGCGTTTTGATGGAGTTTAGGAAGCAATTTGCTGAGGCTAAGTCTGCCACTCTTGCTCACAGTTTGAAGCAACCAGGGCCGGAAAAGTTAAGCGTCACTTTTATTTTTGACTCTTCCAGTCACCGTTGAAACCTCTGAGCGCTCATTCGCCAAGTTAAAACTCATTAAAAGACACTTGAGGAGCACAGTGGGACAGGAGCGCAAGGCTCGTTGTATGCACTTCAAATAGTAGTGAGTAGGCCTAAAGTACTTCATATTGAAATTGTGTTTGTGAACATGTGGGCCGCTGTGCCAGTTTTACCAAACTTAAAGCTACTGATACAGAATCTGAGCTGAAATCGATAAAGTGGGTGTCAAAATGATCTGATCGCTATCCATGGTGCTGAACTGCTTTGAATTTGTGTTGTTTTATCATTAGTTACCATGTAGCCTAATGTTTTTGTTGTTCTCTTGGTGTGTTATATTTCATGTCCGTTTGATGGACTTCGGAATGACATAGTTGTTCTCCGTGGTGCCGAAGCTTGTAAGCCCCGCTGTTGCAGGCATGTGTATATTGTAAAATTATGTTATGATGAGCTGTATTATTTGGGTATAAAGGGCCCGGTCATAAAGGGCCCGGTCATTTACCCCGCCCCTGGCTCGGCTCTGATTTGTTCCGCTAGTGCATCTGCATATCCTTGAAGAAGAAGGTTGTATTACTAGGATGCCATGTTGGTAACCTCAGAGCCATTATTTTTGCTCTAACCAAACAAAAGCCTGTACTTTAAATTCAACAGCACATGGGCATAAAAACCAGAATCACGTGTCAGATCTAATAAAACACACTGAAAGTTTTCTGACTTTTAAAAGCTGTATTCCTACATTCTTGGTCTGTTGAGATTTTGCTTTTATCCTTTTGAGTTTTCATAATTTTATCTTCTTAACTACTTCAGTTTAACTACTGTGCAGTTTTGTGTTCAGCCATGAACATCATTTCTCATCTGTTTTACTCACTCTTCAGGATTTATGAGCTGACTAAGCTTGATGAAGTTAGACGAGCTTGTTCAAGACTCTTTATTTCCCTTCAAACCTGATCTGTCACTTATACTTATGCTGTAGAGAGTGTGAACTTCACTCCGGAGGATTGCTTTAAATCAAAGGAGACAAGTTTCTTTAATCAGACGAGTCAGACTGAATATTCACAGCTTTCACCACTCAGACTGCAGCCAATGGATGCAAGTCTCATTTGATTTGTGTGTGCTGCGTGTGTGTGTGTGTGCGTGCTCATACCAAATCTATTTGCATCCACAAAAGAAAACTCTGGACCAAGCAGATCAAAATGCTTTGCTGCAATGCAGAATTTTAAACAAAGTGCCTCAAACAAATAGTAAAACACAGCAACTGAAATCTCACTCTTTTACTCACCATAGCCTGAGAGCCGACAAAGGCAGGGAGACATGTGCAAAGAAAGAAAGCAAGAAGAAAGGAAAGGTTAGAGACAAAACAAGCAGGTTCCCCTCTGAGAGGACCAGCAGCTTTTACTCTGAAACCAACAATTCAGTGCATGCAAACAAATTATTACACAGCGGGTGCCGCTGTGCAAGTGCTGTTTCATGCATATATCCTGCATCTAGCCTGCAAATTATCAGTTTTAAAGAATTAAAATCAGGTAATTGAAGAATGTACAACTTTTGCATCACCCCATCTACACAGATTGGCTTTTTTTCTTTGCCACTTCAAATGCTAAAGGCCTTTAATGGGTCATTACAGCTGAAATACATAACTAAAGTTATGGGAAAGCATCTGATGCGCCAAACTGCAGAGAAACAAAAACAAACACTATCAATCACAATCACATAGCAACACAGAAAATCCTGAAACAAAACAAATGAGAGCTTTGATGGTAGCTTTGATAATCCCCGTTAGCCCCAGCAGTGTCTACTCTCTAGAAAAAGTTGGACCTTGAGGCTCAGGAATCATAAAGAGGAGCCATTATCCATAAGCTTGGAGCCTGTGAGCCAAATGCTCAGCTTCAGACTGCTCTGAATGCTTTCAGGCAGTTTTTTTTGCTCTCAGCTCCGTATGATGTCAATAAGAGTGGATATCCTTATATGGTCATTTGAGGCACACTGGTTTGGCTGTGAGCACAGAAACCCCGCCCTCTCTTTGCTGACCATTGCTGAATAAACCGTATGTTTATGGTAGCAGTCAATCAGAAGAAAGTTAGCTTAAAGGGGGAGGAGCTTAAACATGACTAACTGAATTTCACACTTTTTTTCATGCTATAAAAATACTATTAACGAACCAAATATCTTAGCTGTAACTATGAAACCATATATTTTAAGTGACTGTGATCAATATCAATGACACTGTGAATCTGACAGGTGCAAAATAACATCACAGTTATTTCATAATTAAGAGAATCGGGAGGAAATACGTGACACATACTAGACCTTCTTTACTTTGTCAAAAATTCAGAAATCCAAAATATTTTTAGATATGATCAAATATGAAATATCAGCTGGGAAACTTGATTAAGCACGTTGTTCATTGCTCATACCAGTGACATATCATTGCAGTTAAGTGATAAACCTGTTTTATCGTTCTCATGCGGAAGAATGATGTAGTATCGAGTGACATTTTCAAACTGGTATATCTGCATATTCACATACAAGTCAGTTTACAGACAAAAGGAGACAAACTTTATTTCAATTAACAGATCAAGTTTAGGATCAGAAAAGGTCAAAATGAAAATGTCAGAAGGAAAATATTGAGTGATGTGTACGTACCAGTTCACTAACGAGGGGAATGGGTCTCCTTTTGCGGAGATCTGGCATGCTGTCAATGCCAAACGGTGTGCTGCCCCTGCACACAGCAATTCAACGTGGAAATGTATCGATCAGTATTCAAAGAAAGACAATCCAGTGCACGCACGCATACACACACACACGCATACACACGCATACACACACACACACACACACACACACACACGGGTTTTACTGACCCTGGCTTGGCCCATGGGTGCTTGCTGAGGTCACCATCTTGTTCTCGGTTCTGAAAAAGAATGTCATAGGTCACGCATTCAGCTATTCGGTCTGGCTTTACTGGATTCCTAACAGTGGTGCATGCACATGCTCAAGCATGAGATACAGAAGAAAGTGAAAAGGAAATAAGACAGAAGCACAGGGACTCAAATGTGTTGGTTGAGTTTCAGTATTGCATGCCAGAGAGGACCCTGTGATCAGCTGAACTGTCCCCATGCATATATGAGCCTCATTAATGTGATTTCACTTTGTAACGTAAATACAAATATGTGCTCCCAGTAAACACACACCAAATATTACCTTGTCTGACAGCTAGAAATGAAAATACCACAGAGACCAATATTTTTCATCACTTGTAGGTCCTAATCAATACTGGCATATTCCTGAATGATATTATTGCATATAGGACTGAACTCCTGTGGACTGAGGTCAGCGTCTCTAAAGACTTGTAATAAGTGTTGTCAGGATTAACTGAGCATTAACCAGGGTTGACAGGAAGCAATATAAGCACAACAAAAAAAAAAGGAAAAGGAAATATAGACACAGGAATGGTGAAAATGTCCAAATAATATAGAAAAAATGTAAAGAAACAGTTCCTTTAAAAATGTTACGTTTATCATTTTCATGGGAGAAAAGCCACAAAATGAGTAACCTGATCGCCATCTTGACTTCCATCTGTAAAACAGCACAGAAGAAAAAAGCAAAGCAAAAGAAAAACAGTCACCGACTAGTTTTAATCATCATGTGAAATAAAAAGCCACACCCCGGATTACTCATTGTGTTGTACATGTTTGAGTAATGTTAAAAGCAGCACAGATGGGGTCTAAGGCCATACATGTTGTTTCATTAACATGTATAATTTATCATGAAAATGGCTCTTAATATTTCGCTTCCCCTTCCTCTTTAACGTGAGGATAGCTTTCCAAGGAGATAATTAATGTTTTCTAATTCAGCAAATGGCCTTGGAGGAGTAAGGGACGCTTGAGTGGCAGGTGATGCATTACTCTCAAGGGGGTCTAAAATTGTAGCGCCAGCAGAAAACGTTTGGTATGATAAACACCCAAAAAAAACCTTTGGTACAAAGGCTCATTCACATCCTCTGCGTGAACATACTCAAAGAGGACACCAGTGGCTTTGCTTTCATCAATGTAAATGATGCACTGCAAACACGACAGATCAAAGAGTTTCAGTAACAGTAAGAAGCTTTGATGACAGGAAGGCGGAAAGGAAAAGTTTCTTCTTTTGTTTTGTTTTTTTGGAAACTCTTGTGTTCACAAACAAAGTTAACTGATGACTAAGTTCCAATTTATTGACGCTTGAATGAATTAAAATGCTCATTCTTCTTTACTGAGAGCTTAGTTTAAAGCATGAAAGGGTTAAACATGTACTGTAAGTATTATCTCTTCATTTGACACTCAAATCAAATCAGTGATTCGTTTATTATAATAACAAAAAATAACAAAAAAAAAAACACACAAATTAAGGATGCATCAATCAGATACTCTGATTCAGTCCTGACTTGGTTAAATCATGATGGGTGTTGTGACCAGTCAATTGGGTTGATCTATTCAACTAAATTGTTTTTCTATGTTTAATACACCACATCTCAGAGTGGAATACAGCTTAATAAATCTAACACCGTCAGGTCAGTGCCTGGTATTGACGATTACCCGAAGCCAGAGTATCAGTACTGGCATTGGTACTGAAAAAGGCGCACCCCCAAATAAAATGTACACAATAAAAACGCATGATCCCGACTTAAAATGCAATGACTACCTTGCTCAAAGTCATCCTGAGAGAAGCTGGACAAAGTCATACTGGTGAGGTTGCGCCTGGTCTCCCTCTTCTCCCGTAGAATCTGCTGAAAGCTCCTCAGACACTTTAGCCTGCATTCATCCAGCTGGCTCATCTCTGTCGACGGCTCCGCTGCATCTCCTTCCAGTTTGTCTTCAGGAGCAACAGCAGCGTCTGCGCTAGATTGTTGTGGTAGTGGCACATTACTTTGTCCTTGCTCTTCAGTGGCCTCAGGTTCATTGGCCAAAACAGAGACCGACAAAGAATCTGCAGTGGTACATTGTGAAAGCTGAGATTTGATGCTCACATCTCCTGGACCTTCAATAGGAGTTTCTACATGTTCTGTAAGGCCATCAGGTTGAGGCAGTTTTGCAGCGCTACTAAAAACAGAGTCAAGACAGAGTGGGAGTTCCTCGGGACACGGTGGGACCTTGTCGTTTGGTTGGTCTGTAGATTCCAGTGTAAGGCTATTGTTGGCTTCTTTAAGCATAGGCTCCACATAGAAATTATCAAATTTATCTACAGTGCTGGTTATGCTTTCTCTAAAAGTATCATCACTACTACCAACCACATCACCTTTCTGGCTCATTTCAGATGTTTGAAGAAACTGTGTCTCATAGCTGAAAGATTTTGAAGGCAACCGAGTTGAAGGCTGATCAGAAGGCATTGATATTTCAAAGTCTGTTTCTTCTTCGGGATTCACAGCTCCGGGGGCTTCAAGTTTGCGCAACGCACCCCGCAAGGCCGAGCTAAAATCGAGTACAGCTCTACCTATGCGTTTGACATTGAATCCCCCAGCTTGGGGATCTGCACCACCAGGGTAAGGAAACTGATTTCCTAAGCTTTGGTTACTGACTTCAGTCATGCTGGACGCCTCAGTCCACGTCATTGCTGAAGACTCTTCATAGGCTAAATATGTTTCAACTTGACAGTCTGTTGTATAGCAGAGATCAGTTGATTGTCTATAGCCCGATTCCTCTGCTTTAGCATCACGCCCATCAACTGAATGGTAACCAGAACTTTGAGGGTAGGACAAATCAGCAGCGCATTTGTATCCTACAGTGGTGTTTTCAGTATTGGGATCAGTTGATCCATGATTCCCAGACTGGCTCTGAGGCCGTCTCCTCCGTGGCTGCCATTCCTCTCTGCTAGAAGTACTAGCAGGTGAGTTATAATGCTTTCCAGAGTGTACAGAGAGATGTTCTGAGCTTCCTGTAGAACACTGCCCCGATGTACCATACCCTGTTGCACCTCTGTAGTGATCCCAGCTACCAGCTCCTTCACAGCAAAGAGGGCTCACACCTTCACGGTCCCTTACATAAGCAGATTCTCTATGCCACACAGATTCCCTGGTGCCACCGTGTGTTGGTACAGTGCCAGTCCAATGTTCCTCCCCACCATGAGTTGTTTCTTGCTTTTGTCCATGACTAGACGATAGTCTTTCTATGTCTGATTCTGACTTTGAACTATGACCAGAAGACAAAGAGCTGGTGCTTAGGCAATCTTGTCCATCCTGCCTGTCAAGGTAGCCAAAGCTGAGTTTTCTTGCTATAGCACCTACTGGGATATCGGAGCTATGCTCAGAGGTATCCTCTGGTTCCTCCAGTTCCTGATGATCCACTGATTCAGCAATTGGGGACACAGTCGAGTCTTCTGTCTGGGGTAGTAGTAGTTCTCCCTGTATGCTACGATGCTCACTGCATACTTGAGGAAAACAATTTGACTCTGACTTTGGTACTGCACTGCCTAAACTGCCATACGCACTTGCAGGCCTTCTGCGGGAGGATGGGCCATCTTTGCACCCCACCCCTGACCAAGTACCTGCATGTACTCCAGGCTTGTTGCTAGAACGAATACCCTCAATCTCCAACAATACAGCATCTACGCAAGATGATACTTCCTCAACTGACCCTCGAACTGAAGTCAGGTAATCCCTGAGGTCAGAGATTTCCTCTTGGATCTTGTTGATCCCCCTCAGCTCTTTTAGAATGTGCTCAATGATGGCACTTGACTCCTCTTCTTTATCTTCATCCTCTTCTAGCAGTGTACCAGGGAGAGCTCTGTTAAAGTTGTAGTCAACACAGTCACCGGTAGAATATGGTCTCTTTGGCCGAATACGAGGCGAGGAAAAATTCCTTCCTGCTGTTGATACAAATTTCTTGCCATTCACGTCAGGACCAATCGGAGCGTAGTGCGGGGGTGGCCATATTTGCTCAGGAGCATCCCGAAGTCCGTCTTCAAAGGAGATTCGTTTAATATTTGCTGGTGATCTACAACTTTTATGCTGCAAAGTGCAGGGTATTCTTATACATCCCTCTCTGTTCAGCTCCACCTCTCCTACACATGGTGGCCCAGGTGCTACTCCATGTGACTTACTGTTCGAAACTGTGGGGGAATATGCTTCAGCCCTTGGGCTAACCTTTGGATATAAGCTCCTGTGCTCCTTTCTGCTCTCATGCGTTTCCCTTGCCTCTTCATCCTCAATACCTGCATAATAGAGGTGGGAATCTGGGACATGGTGGTCTGCAGATCCTTGCAATAAACGATGTATTTTACCCCGAATAACTAGTGCTACCCTGGGGTTTGGTGCCCTCTTCTTAGGTGGGTGAACTTTTGACTTTGCACCTCCTTTAGGGGAAACACCGGCTCCATGTTGTCCATTGAAACGATTCTTGGAGAACATATTCTAAAGAGGAGTCTGTCCTCACCCAGTTCCCCACATCATCAGTGGGAGATATATGCTTGAAGCATCATAGTTCATTAATAAAGCCTGTAGGAAGCTTATCCAGCCCAGCCACTCAAAGTCAGTGGCCCATGACTAGAATGGGAAGACAAAGAATAACATATTTGTAAAAACTAAAAACATTGTAATGTCATCATTAGATAAGTAATGATGTCATGCTCATAACAAGTTAATCAACTTTAAAAGTAACTCAGATTTGTGTAATGCACACTAATTCACACATAATAAAGTAATTTCTGTTCCCAACACATTTCCTCTCCTTGCTCTCCATGAGCTTTGAAACATACCCTCCCTGTGCTGGAACCAAGAGGTTAAATCAACCCTTCAGAGCACAATTGTTACATCACAACAGCCTGACCTGGTCAGATTAACCTGATCAGGTCACCGAACAGCAAAAGAATAATTAAATTGCTATTTATTAAATATTTAGATAATCAAATTAATAAAATGAACTAGATTATCGAATGCACCAATATTAAATTACAAGAATATCTGAATAAAGAGAAGGCATGAGCTTTAATGGGAAAGATAGTATCGCTGTGATGGACGATCCAGTGTATTTAAAATCCTTTCAGCTTCAAGGACTTGCATCGAATGTTATAATGACAGGTTAAAGATTGCAAAGCTCCTCAGACACACGGTTGTTGTTACAACACGAGGTACGATCACCGCCCTTTCCTAACCTACTGCGTTCACTACAACCCGACATAAGTCAGTGACCGATGACTAAAGTAATCATTCAGCAGTAGATGGACACACTGTAAATTTTGCATGAACAGATTTGTGCTTAATGCTCAGGCTAAATCAAAAATAACATTTCCAAATTTTTGATAAATACATTCAACCTCTATTTGAGATTTCTGACTGAGAAAATATTGAACAGACGGAGACTGAACAGCATTGTGGGTTTGTATAAAGACTTTGGCCCATCACCCTCAAACTGCAGGTTTAATCAGATTCACTGAGTGTCCTACAGAGAGCACTTCACACGGATCGCAGTTAGAGCAAATGAAAGAGTCAAAAATCACATACGAGCCCAGTCGCACTACATCAACAAACACATTCATGTGAGACATAAAAAGACAAATCAGTGTATAAATCCTTTCAAAGTGGAAGCTTTGGCTTTTTTAGATTAGAAATGTATCCATTCTTAAACTTTGAAATCAAAAAATAAACATCATTATTCATCAAAACAATCCAAGCAACATGGTGGTCTTTGCTTTTACGTGTGATGAATGTTACAGTGCGGGCAGCCTATAGGGTAATTACTCGATATCTCAGAAGGGGAAAATATAAGTCAGGAAGCTAATAGGAAAAATGAAGACTAATCTTAGAAGCTTTAAGACAATTCTAGATGTTCTTTTTACCATTTAAATGTAATCCTTAATATCTTTTTTATTGCAGAACCAACAATGAATTCTTATGAAACAACTTCTAGTAAGGATGAAAGATCCCACCAACCAAAAATGTAAAAAAAATGTTACGCTACGATCACGGAGATCCTAATTAAAGGCTGTTAGGGAAGGATACATGAGGAGAGAAATGGAAAAATTCAGACTCGGTAAAACTGCCTCTCTCACAGCAGACAGTGACAGTGACTGACGCTCATCCTTAGGTTGGCCTTTGCTGAGCGCACAAAAAGCTGGACATTTGCTCAAATGAGCACCACACTAAACAACAACAAAGTAAAGCCAGAATTTAATAACAGAGGCCACGTGAAGCCGTCTGTAAATATATACATCACTGAACATATTTTCATAACAAATCAGTTCATCTGTTTTCATCAATTCATCAATTAATCCTTCGACCTACCAGAAAACAGTGAACTATACACCACAAACTGACACTTCCTGTTTGACTACCAGCCACCATGACGTCCGTCAAATTAATTCTCACTCAGGCAAAAGGAAAGAAAATGATAACAAACTGCATCAAATGCTCACTCAGGTCACTTCAACATACTATATAATGAGAATAATGGCTCTAATCATTAGCTACTCATAAATAGATTTTAGGGAAACATAAACGAATCTGATTTAAAGGTTTCTTGTCTGTTAATGTGAAACACTGACTCTTGTTTCAGGCATGATTAACGCTAGACCCTAGTTCTAGTAAAGGAAACACAGAACAAAGTTTAAGTATTCTTAATGTCTAATAAATGTATTGAAGAAGCTCGAGCAGCTGTGCTACGCACATTCAGATTCCAGATGCTGCAGAAAAAGGTTTTAAAGATGGGGGTAAATAAAGGAAAACGCACAGCAGTCAAAGTTCTACTTTTTTTTTTTAATTATTTGTGATGGGAACTTAAAGGATTGCAGCATGACCGTCAGAGGGTAAAAGCACCGAAAAGTTAAAAAGACACAAGTAAATAGAAAAACGCTGCAAAAGCACACAAAACACAACAGCTGCTCACTAAAAGACAATAAAAGTAGAAAAAAAAAAACAAACATAAAATCTTACAAAACACAACAAACGTTTCTGGGGAGAACAACAGCTGCAGAAGGATCGTACTGAGACCCACTGCAAAGCAGCAGAGGATTCATGTGTGACCTGAGAGACAAAGAGAAGCAGGTAATGTGCGTTTAAGTCACATGATTCATTTAACTCTGCAGATACATGTTTGCTATCAGCCGTTTACTGTTAGCTTGTCACTTCCACGGCGTGATCGTCTCCCAGAAACATTTCTGTTGTGTTTCGTGAGCTCTCGTTTTTTCTGAGCTTTTGCAGCGTTTTCTCGTGTTTTACTTCTGTTGTGTTTTGTGAGCCTTTTCAGCATTTTTCTATTTGCTGGTTCTTTCTTAAGTTGCAGTGAATTTGACCTCTCGGGGCCACCGTAGAATTGAAACTAAATATACAATCGACAGGGAAATATTTGGGTCTGTGATTTAAAAAAAAAAAAAAAAATAGATACAATCTTCTAGCAGTTTCAAAAACATGAGAAGCTTCTACGACCCCCAAAAAAGATTTTCTTTAAAAAGCACTTGTTCCTCGAGCTTAAAATCTTTGCACAGCTAATCTTCCAGCAGCTTGTTCTCCTCGGTAACAGCAGCTGAGACTCATGGGTAATGTTTAGAGGATATCACCAACAAGGCAGAAAAATCATAAAGTTCAAATATTTACAAACATTGATCATAACATAGCCTAAAGGATGTCTGCTGAGTGTATCTTGATGCGTATTTTGCTGCTTTGCTGAAACCACACCACTTACGGAGGCCGCTTTGTTAATACGCATCTTTTTTTCCCCCTAACTGTGCTGTTGTTCATTTAATGCTGTAAAGAAATAATATCTGACGCTCCCTTTTCAGGAGCTACAACTGACAGAAGCGTCACTCTGAGTTCCTCTAAAGATGACACTTCTATGGCAGAATCTCTGACTGTTTTCACACTGGTCGTTTTTTTTTTGCTGGAGCCTGGAGGAAAGCAGCTGGCTGATGGCAGGTTAGAAAGCCCCATCATCCCCATCCAGCCCTGCTGATTAGTGAGCTGCAGGGAGAATAGGAGGAAGCTCTGGGCATGTCAAGTTCTGTTTTTTTGTGTGACTCATTCATTCTCAAAGCCCTTATTATCAAAAGCTACCATTTGGATATAATTACAAAGATCCTTTATATAATTTAGTTTATTTTCCTTGCGACATCTTCCTGCTTCGCATCGCCCGTGTCTTTCTGTTGGCTGTGCTCCTCTTGCTCTCCCTCTGTGTCATTTCACATTGGACTCGACCCAAAGGAGAAGCTCGCGCTCGAGCCAAAGAGGGAGATTTTCTGAGTGTCTGCTTCAGTGCCAACAAATGACAAGGATTACTTTGGAGATTTACCTGTTCCTCTCTGCTGAATGATCCTGCACCATCCATTCATGTCACAGGAAAAGTGGAAGAATGGGATGTCAAACTCCAAACGTTTATTTTTACCTTGCTCAAGGGCCACTTCAAAAATTTGACTTGTAAATACTGTAGCTGTTTCTCCCTGTTTTTATTAGCACCTCACTATAGTAACGAACTGTGACATGAATTTGGCTTGAACAACAATTTCCCAGACTTGACTAAATCTGCTGTGTTTCTGCTCCACAGTGGAAGCCGCCTTGCTTTGACTTCCAAGTGCACTCCAACTTTATGAATTGATGCATGCAGCAGTAAAATTTGGGTAGTAAAATAATTCCAAGAGGAACAAAGTTTGGAGCGAGTTGTGATTTTGGCCTCCAGGAGAACTGGCCTTCTGTTGGCATCACAGCGTGATTTGTATAGCTGATAGAAACTTTAAACAGGCTGCAGCTGATGCAGCCATTAGAGGACAGCACAGAGGTTTAGTGGCAGTTACAGTTTGAGGTTTTGGATCTTTTGTTTTTAGTGTGTCAACGTCTGCACGGAAAAAAGGCAATTGGCAAAGTCGTGAACACACTGTGAGCACACAGTTAATTGGGCAAAGGTGAAACCTGCACCTTAAGAACAAAATAGGCCACGTGTCAGCTCTAGGGCTGCAACTAATGACTATTTTGATAGTCGATTAGTCATCGACTATTGAAACGATTTGTCAACTAATCGGATTATGAATCACATAATTATGAAATGACACTTATTTAACTATCAGCTTTTACATTTAGCATAAGGTTATTTAAAATGCATACCTGTCAAGTCTCCAGTTTTGGTCGGGAAACTCCCGTATTTTACCCCTCTGTCCAGCCGTCCTCCCATATTATTATTTTCACATAAATTTCAGGTATTTTAATATATTAATTTTTTAAAAATATTCCTGCCGCTCCAAACTTATTTCTGTCACCAGCCTCGCGAGAACTGCCACCTGCAGTAGCCTGTGTGGCAGTTCTCGCGAGGCTGGACAACTGGACCTCGGTTGAGCTCAGTGTTGCCAATTTAGCGCTAACCCTAACCCCCCCCCCCCCCCCATCCCCCT
>VUQJ01038440.1:0-15198 GCA_015108635.1 Andinoacara biseriatus | reverse complement strand
CAGAACCCAGGCCGTGCGTTGAGGTGAGCCCAACTATATCTAGCTGGTACCTCTCAACCTCACGCACTAGCTCAGGCTCCTTCCCCACCAGAGAGGTGACGTTCCATGTCCCTATAGCCAGTCTTGGTAGCCGACGATCGGTCCGCCAGGGCCTCTGCCCTTGGCCACCGCCCGACACACATTGCACCCGACCCCTACGACACCTCCCGCGGGTGGTGGGCCTACAGGAGGGTGGGCCATGTAGCCTCTTCGGGCTGCGCCCGGCCGGGCAGCATGGGCTAATGCCCGGCCACCAGACGCTCTCCCTCGGGCTCCCTCCCCAGGTCTGCTACAGGGTGGGGCCCCGGTAACCCTATCCTGGGCAGGGTGCACTGTTCCCTTGGTGTTACTATCATAGGGGTCTTCTGAACTGCTCTTTGTCTGGACCCTCACCCAGGACCAATTTGCCATGGAAGACCCTACCAGGGGGACAAGCCCCGGACAACATAGCTCCTGGGATCACTGGGGCACACAAACCCCTCCACCACGATAAGGTGGCGATTCACGGAGGAGAAACACATTTGTTGTTAAGCATATATATACGTCTATTCATTCAAAATTTTAGTAGCAAAAGGATTTTTTAATTGAAAGTGTTTGTTGATAATTTGCGATTAATTGCGATTAATTAATTACAGACCCTGTAATTATCTCAATTAAAATTTTTAATCGAGTCCCGGCCCTAATATATATATATATAAAACAAACAAGATTAACAATAATACTAATAATAATACTATATACAATACATTGTGTATTTGCTAGCAATCAAAGCAATCATGAGAAGGTTTTTGATGCTCTCTCTTCCAAATATGGTCACTTCTGGTGGCCAAAATGCAGAGCCCGGAGACCAATGTGTGATGTCACTGTGACTACAGCCATCTTTTATGTACAGTTTATGACAAAATTAAAATATATCAGTAAACTAATTTTAAATCCTGTGTGTGCCTACAGTGGTTATCAAGGTGTCCTAAAAGCCAAAAAAACCTCTGATGTACATTTCTAAATATAAAACTATCCAGAGAAGAGGTTAAAATGGACTCAAGTATGCATATCAGGTATTACTAGAGTGAAGATGGTGTTCCCGTTTTCATACGGTGAAAGACTAGAGGCCACCTCTGAAAACCCCCCAAAACAAAACAAAAAGAAAATCCAATCTCTTTCAGTGAGGAGCCGGAGGAAAATCCAATTTTCTCTTTCAGTGGTGGCAGGTGATCATTGAGGGGAGAACACTTTTTTTATCCTCTTCCTTCCAACAAAATAACAGCAGTGTGAGAATGATGGTAGTCTCCCATCATTGAAACAGGACATATACACACATATACACTGTATATTTAACTATAGGGATAACTTTCAGAGATGGCCCAGAAGATTTTTGGGAGTTTTTCTTCATTTGCCATAAGATGTCTTTCAGTGACACATTGTTCAATCTTCTGTTTATATTCATTGAAACTGTTTGGGCTCTTTACTTAACTACAAAGAGTTGCTGCTCATCCTTCAACCCCCACACGCACCTTCACCCCTCCGCAACCACAGAAGCATGCAGCAGTTGTCTTCCCCCATCCCTGCTGAGGAGGACACAATGGTTAACATTAACAATACGTCCTCCAGGCAGCTCCTTCTAAAATGTAACCAGGCAGCCACTTTGTGTGTGTGTGAATGCGTTTGTGTCCTTTGCTTATTGTGTGTGGGGAGCATATGGCCTTCTGACATCACAGGCAGAAGGTCAGTGGCTAAAGGAATTCTCGGAATCTTCCTTTTCCCTTTCTTTCACACGTGCACTTTCAAGCTTGAGCACATTTAATATGGTTTTTTTTAGATTTGATACACTTAAATTCTACTCATGTTAGCCTTAAAGTCTTGAATTGCAGTGTGTGTTAAAGGTTGTGATGCTTGTCCAATATTCATCTTCCTTTTATTTTTGTTTTGCTCTCCAGTAAAATGAGAAAAACAACTGTAAATGCTGCATTTTGTGTATCATCAGATTTATGTGCAGGTCTTGGGGTAAAGCCTGTAGAAAAAAACTGAAACAACAACTGAATGAATTAATATGGTCTTTTGTTATGTGTAGCCACCCTGCTGCCCTTAGTAGCCATGCGCGTTATCTTTGCACATTTCAGAGTTTAAAATAATTGTTATCATACGGCTGCTCCGAGCTATTTTAGCTCCTCTGCTTTCTCCTGATTGGCTTCCCCCTGCAAACAGAAGGGTGTGGGTGCGAGGCTCCTGTCCTCACACCCTCAGCTGTGTCCACGAAATGACCTGGTACATGTAACATATTAATATTTTTGCATGATTATTTATTTACTGAAACAAAATATTATGTACTGCATGACGTGTGGAGACACACCAGAGATTACAAAAATATCACATTTTGCTTTCATAAATAAATCAGTTAAAATCGACTGGCTAAAATGTAACAAAAAAAGCAGCCATGAGAGTATGTTGAGCTCAAGCAGACTGGAGACTATGTAAGCCTCTGCAGGCATGCCTTTTATTAAACACATCAAGGTTAATTAATGGGAGGCATGTTTTAGAAAAGATTCAAATGTTTATGTAATATTGGATCCAACATATATGTGTGGAAAAATGTGAATGACAAACCAAAAACAACAAAGAAAGGACTAAGAGGTGCTGACGAAATAAAAAGAGCCAAACAGAGAGACCAAAAGTGGGGGCTAAAAATGACAGAGGCGCTGGGTTATGGATAAAGTGACTGACGGGGGAGGAGTCATCAGGCCCCAGGGAGAGGCTCTCTGATGGTGGGCTCTCAGGTGGCAGGCTCTCGCCTCGGGGCTCTGGGTGGGCTTCCATGTGTCAGCCCTGGCTTGTGACAGATGCTGCTCTCTCTCTCTCTCTCTGAAACAGGAAAACTAACGCCACTAATCAACAGAGGATACTGTATCAGCAGGAGGAGGGGGTTTACGACAAGAAGAAGAGATGAAAGCCAAAAGGGGGGAGGAGGGGGAGTTTGTAAATGTTAATATACTTTTCAAGAAATGGTGCGACGCTTTAATTTTTAGCACTGCACATGTTTGTATGTGGCGGCGGTGATAAATCTAACACTGCACTTTTAAGTGGTTTCCATTGAGTTTTCTCTCACCGTTCCACTCCCTTCTACCAAACGTGGGCAATCATAATGAGAATGTGTTGCTGACATGAAGAGATGGTGACAACCACTGCGTCTGTCTCTGCGTGTGTGTGTGTGTGTGTGTGTGTGTGTGATAGCAGTAAATCCGTCTGCGCTCGGGCTGTTATGATCCAACCGGTACCTGGGCATATTTTTCCAGTCCTGACACTTTCTTAGAGAGCAGCTGGAGGAAGAAATTATAATCATGGGCAGATTATTGTGCAATTAGAACATTTTGTGTGCCTGAGTCTCTTTGAGTGCATTTCTGCATGTCTGGTGCATATTTTAAGGCAGTATGTGCACGCTTGTGTAACTGTTCATTTTTGTCTATGTGAGGTTGCTGTGTGCTCCTGTTTGCATGTTTATGCATCCCGCCTGACTGTGGTTGATGTAGTATCCTCCAGGGAAGCTGATCCTCAGATCGTGCCTGCCAATCATGGAGATTGATCGGTCTCATGCCCCTCCCTCTCTCATTCCAATCCGATCCCCACTCGCCCTCTCCGCCCACTGCGAGCCCCCTGGTGATTAATCACTCACTCACTCAGACAGGTAGCAGTGACATCATCCAATACTTCCCCTCCCCTGCAGAAAGAAACACACTGAGGACTGGTGGTCAGCTAAGCAATGAAAAGTGATCAGATAAAATAATCCTCTGCAGCGGTCCATGAAGCAGTCACGGTTGTCTCGCTTTCACTTTGCAGTACAAAGGAGTTTGATAAAGGTTGCAAAGGCATTATTTGTTTTGGGGGGAAAACTTTGTATAAAAACTTTTTTTTTATAAGAACATTCTCCATATTGCCTTGAATATGTAACCTAAAGTACTGAGAGACCCAGAACAATACTTATAATATCTACCATTAATGTCTTTTACATTGTTTAGATACACTTCATCAACAGCTAGTGAGAAAATTGCCTTTTTATTCATTCACTTGTTAAATACCACTGTTAGATGTGAAATGGTAACTTCTTCCACAAGCTGTAAATAATAGAAATGATGAGAAATATATATTTATTTATGAGCCATTATGCTGATTGACAGGCTGCCTCCAGTAGGGAAAACAGGAGCATCTAGTGACCCTATAAGGTAATGTCACAAATGCGCAGAAACCTCTGGGGGGGGGGGGTTAAGAAAAAAATAAGCAAAAAACAAGTGAACGTGAAATGCTTAAGCTGCAGTTCCTCAAATGGCCACTTGATGCTTGCTCCAAAAGCGAGTCAACCTCGAGAGCCTCTCGTGTTTAAATGCATTTTTACAGCCTGTTGCAAAGAAGAAAAAAAAAAACGACTTGAATCTCGATTCCCAACCAGATTTTTTTTTTTTTGCCTTCGTGCTGGTAATGAGGCTCTCTAAACGTCTGCGCCCTGCTCCAGTTTCTCCAGTTTCTGTCAGTTCCATGATGTTGTGTTTCTCCTCTGTGTCCCAGTGAATCTCCTTGTCTGGAACCTGCAAGGCACCAAAACAAGAAAATGCTTCCACCTATTGACAATTACTCACCTGCTGCTCTCAAGCTGCTCATTGCCTGCAAAGGAAAGAAGTCATTTCATTACTTAGCTGCTACTCACCTGCCTGCCTGCTCTCTGCTGTTTCTGCTCACTAGATTCCCTCAGCCTGCCTGCAAACTTTAAACTGTAAAATGACAAACAGGGAAACACTCAAAGCTGCACACAGAAACAATACTGGCAAACATCTCCTTTGAAATGATTAATCTCTCATACCTTCTCTTACAGTAATCCAGAAGTTCCCCATCCTGTTTCTTGAAAAAAGGCTCACAGACACGTGACCACTAACAAGGTGGCATTTACCTGTCTGCCATTTTGGACATGTGGCAATCATGGTGACAGTGTAGGATCAAGTGAATAAGACCCCAGTCACACAAGTTTAATGACTGGTCCGTGACCATCTGGCAACCACCAGTCATGAGGAAAAAATTTGTATTTCCCAACAGGTTGCTGTTGATTACCGGAGGTTGATGGCATTCGCTGGAAAAATGATTGCTAAAGCTCTAGTCACACAGACATACAGACTGGTCAGTGACTCACTGGCATTCACCTGTTTCTTGGGAAAATGTGTATTCCCAACTGGCTGGCAAAAGCCTCTGTGATCATCCATAGTTTGCACAAAATTGGCGAACTACAAAAACTGTCCAGCTATTCTCTGAGCTGTAGTGACACCATGAAAAGTGTAATATAAACTTGAGACTGTTTGCCCTTAAAGTAAAAGTTGCATTTTTTTTTAAACACGTTGGCTGCAACCAAAATCACAACATTTACTTTTCCCGCTTCTGTTTGTGTTGCACGTTTTCAAGTTTTACAACCATTAGGCTTGTAGTTAGCAAGTATTTTCAGACAAACAGGAAAAACTACAAGCAACCGAGGCAATCTGCTAGCAACCAACGCAATCACTAGGAGGCTTTTGGTGTTGTTACATCTTTGCAGCTGACTTCATTCAGCTTCCAGCAACCACTGCCAACCAGTCAGAGATGGCATTTTCCCTTAGCAACCAGTAGTTGTATCAATACGTTGGACAAATATTGAGCAATGTGACGTCATGTGAGAAACCTCAGCAAGCTGGTCATTGGTCTCTGGGTCGTCCTTTTGAGTCGTTAAATCTGTGGCATGGCGACATTCTGTAGCAAATATGTACATAAGAACTGTGCAGGAGTGAATTTAAAAACCCGCCAATTTGGATGTTTTTAAGCTTTAAGGTGTGATTTTTAAAAAAAACAAAATTACATGACAGTTGGTCCGTTGTGTTAATGCCCATCCAGCCGAACAAAGCATGTTAACATTAACTGACAGCTTAGCACTACAAGTGTATGGTCACTTCTGGCCCCTGGAAATCAGGATGGAAACTGTTAAACTAAAATTAAAGCTTCAAAATGCAGAGTTCACAAACCACATGCGAGAATCAATGTCGTTTTTTGTTTTTTTGTTTGTTTGTTTGTTTTTTGGAAAAGTGAGAAATCCAGAATCCTTTATATCAAAAAATTTTTAAGCTATGTGAAAAACTAACATTATAAATAATAATAAAAATCAGACAAGTAAAAACTGCTTTGAATGCTGGTACACAAAAACGATAACAGGAACAACCTGCAAGTATCTCACAAAGTCCCTTTGAGTCGTCCGTTTCATGCTTTCACTCTCTTTTAAGCATTACATTTCATGTTTGACATGGTTAAAAGTGTCTCTCGGAGAGCCTGAATGCAATAAGAACAAGTGCCTACGCTATCACAGTACACGAGAAATCCAGCCTATCGCAGCTGTCATAGGGCAAGAGACAGAGTACACCTTGTTCAGGTCGCCAGCCTGCAATAGACCAATCACCACAACATAGGCCTTTGCTGCTCCCTGCTGGCCACTTTGTTTTCCTATACACGTTATCAATCATCGCAAATAAGTATCACTGCAGTGCTCAGTAATTAATATATTCTTTTACCACTTCATTATTTAGACCTGTCCAAATGCAGAAAATATCCAGTGAGCTGCAGTGGTTGAAAATGCCTTGTTGATGTCAGAGGTCAGAGGAGAATGGCCAGACTGCTTCAAGCTCATAGGAAGGCAACAATAACTCAAATAACCACTTGTTACAACCAAGTTATGCAGAAGAGCATCTATGAATGCACAAGACAAGCAGCTGGGCTACGGCAGCAGAAGACCACACCGGGTGCCACTTTTGTCAGCCAAGAGCAGAAAACTGAGGGTGCAGTTCACACAGACTCACCAAAATTAGACAATATGAGGTTGAAAAAATGTTGCCTGATCCGATGAATCTCAATTTCTCCTAAAATATTCTCATGTCAGAATTTGGCGTAAAGAACATGAAAGCATGGATCCATCCTGCCTTGTATCAACAGTTCAGACTGGTGCTGGTGTAATGGTGTGGGGGAAATCTTCTTGGCACACATTAGGTCCCTTAGTACCAATTAAATATTGTTTAATCGCCACAGCCTACCTGTCCATCTCTTTATGACCTCAGTGTACCGTCTTCTGAGGCTGCTTCCAGCAGGATAATGCTGCATGTCACAAAGCTCAGATCATCACAAACTGGTTTCTTGAACATGACAAGCAAAATACTAACAATGATAAGAGAAAATATATTTTACCACTTGACTGTTCTATAAATTTATAAAACTGTTTTCCAAATTATTTCAACACTTTAATGGTCAAAATTGTGGAATTTATGCATTGCCTGTTCAAACACATGGAAGAAAAGCGGTGAAACAGAGTGAGGCCGAACGTACCGTGACGCACCGATAGGGGGTGCTGCCACAGCCTCCACTGTGTTTTACCGACAGCTGTACACACACTGTTGTACCTCTCTCCTGTCCTCCTCTGTATGTACTGATGATTTGAACCAAAAAAAAAGACCTGTTGCCTCTGATTTTCTGTCCAGTTCTTGTTTCATTTGGCATACTTCAGGCATTTTTTTAAAGTCGACTAACATCTCTTTGGGAATCACCTTGTTGGTAAAAAAAACAACTATTTTATGCCTGTCAAACTGTGTTATCTTTGGCATTTTTCATAGATTCAACTAAAGATCTGGGAGCACTCTTCAACCTGCACACCTGCTCCTCAGTACTCCATCATCTGCTGGATGGAGCTCTAGTGCTTCCTGTATGGCTGAAGAGTGGCTTCAAACCCAGAATCCATTGTGTGTCTCTGTTGAGCTGGTCAGTTTTTTGCAATAGTTTGTGTGTAAGTAGAGTATGTGAGAGTTCAATAGTTTCCCCCAGCTTATATTCCCCTTTTTTAGGCCACTTAAATGGGTTAAAGAAATAGAAGTTCAGTGTATTAGCGTGGCATATGATCAGTGTGTGACCAGTACAGCTTTATGTTCTTCATAACTCAATCAGTTCACATGAGCCGGTCTCTGGCTTATAAAATTTCCCAGCTCAGGAACAAAAGCATATCTGTGAATGTGAGCACTCAGACCAAAGCTTTTACACACCAAGGACAAGGTCTGGTAGGCCCTGCATAGGTGCTGGACCCTCACATAACTCAGTCTGTAGCTACACCTTAATTGTTGGGTCTGTCTGCATAGCTCTGCATCTCATTTTGTGCGGAACCTTCTAGTATAGGGTTGGATGCTTTGAAGGTGTTGCAGAGGCAGCTGTTTGCTGGGAAGTAAGAACACTAGACCTTGCCCTAAAACAATACCTGACTGTTCCCTGAATATCAGTGCAAAAAAATCAAAGAGACACTTCATCTGCTGACAGGCTGTAACATTAAAAAAAATATATGTAAATTAGCTTACAAGTTGACAAGCCTCTATTAATTTAGTCTTCTCCTTGGGGCCTTCCCAGTATCATAGTGGCAATAAACTGCATATTATGGCCCCCATATGTTTTCACAAAGAATAAAATCACAGGCATCCACCAGAGGAAGCTGTTGATGCACCATGAGGCAGAATAGTAATAACAGTTTTTAAATGAAAGTGCGCATCTCTAAATTCAGATCAAATTTGTTTTGTTGCCAGCTCCTGTTTGGATTTGAAATGTAGGCCTTTGATTGCAGATTTTTTCTGTGTCAGTCATGCAAAGTCGCTTTTGCCTTTTCGGCACGTGATGATACATTTTTAAGAAATTCTGTGAATACACTCGTGGTCTGATTGGGGAGGGGCCCAGAAAAAACTACAGAGTCCGACACTGACAACATCATTACTATCACAGACACACACACACACACACACACACACACACACGCATGCATACGCATGCACGTACAAAAAAAGGGCACAGATTTAAATGGAGGGAAGGATATCCAGAGCTGACTTTGAAAGGTACAGTGGCTAAATTTATATCAGGATGCTTACCTGTTCTGGGCAACTTAGGTAACTGTACACTCAACGCAAGTTTGTCTAAACCTGGTTTGGATGAATGCTGACAAGACACAGCTAACCAGTATTAATGGAAGAGTTTTGAGCCCTAAAAAAAAGTCAGTGCTTGTTCAAACTGTGCTTTTTCTTTTCTCTGTGTTGGTCCGATGCTCTCCTGGAGATGGGCAGGAAGAGTTACTGCCAACATAAACACAGTGACATCACATTGTAATTAATGCCAATCTGTCCTGATAAAAGTGAGCAAAGTTTGATGCTTGGTGCTCTGAACCACATGATCAATAAAGAATGGACTTTGAAACAGTAAATTCTGTGTTTGTGTATGCATCATTCCATCTCAAATCCTCAAATTTTTACATTTTCTGCTCAACCACCTCAGATTTTGTGGTTCAAAGTTTGGACACATAATATGATTGCTGTGAAATTTCAGTATAAATTACTTTTCAAGATACTTATTTTTTAAAAAAGGCCAGCCCACCCACTTTCAGGCCCTTTTTTTTAACACATTGAAATCTGAGATCAAATTTGAAGATGAAAATCTCAAAAAATAATATTAATAAAAAAAGATACAGACAGATACATCAAAACATGTTTCAGCATTGGCTAGTTAAAATAAAATAAAATTAAATTAAATTAAAAAAAAACAAAAAAAAAACAATTGAAGCAATCCTGTAAAGTTCCAGATTTGAACACACACAAAATACAAACTTCACATTGCAAAAGACAACTCGTGACAATTTCTGAATGGTATACAGTTTAATTTCACAATAATGCACAATGAAACATGCAGAATACTTTTTAACATGAAATTCTTAGTCACAAAAATTAAGAAAATGCTCTTTTCATTTGACTTGCATGCTAGACTGAGCAAATATAATAAGTTGTACCACAAAAACAAAAATATCAGTAGATATCCTAAATTAGACCTAAAGTCTGGAGTTTCAACTCTATAACGGAGAAAATATATTTGTTACATATATGCATTTTCTTCATTTTCAAGACCTACTTAACCTACCATTTCTAGACCTACCGAGCAAACATGCCTGTGCAGGTCTACAGGGGGCAACTGGGGGTGAACTGTGACACTATGTGAGCCAGGCAAACCCCTACGTATCCCACATGGGCCCAAATTGGGTGTGCTGACAGTAGTTTTGTGGTTTGGGGCACCTGCCCACAGAAGACCCTGGTGGGCCCTATGTAAGTGATAGCCTATGTGGGGCCCATAGCAGTTCTGCCCTTTTGGGTCCCTGTGAGGGTTTTCTGTGAGCAAGCACACCTTGCACTCCCCTGTGGGTTACCCATGCAGCTCGCTCATAGAAAACCCATATAAGGATGGACATGCTTTCTGTCACATTATTTATAATAAGGAAATTCTATACCTGTAAATGTGACTATTGTTGAGTCAGGGAGACAAGGAAGACCTTAACCCATCGGCAGGACTGGTATCTGCTCTTTTATGCAAGGAGGAACAGGACGAGCACTGCCAGAGCCCTACAAAATGACCTCCAGCGTGTGAATGTTTCTGACCAAAAAATCAGAAACAGACTTCATGAGGGTGGCCCGAGGGCCCAATGCCCTCTAATGGGTGCTGTGCTCACTGCCGGCACCGTGGAGCCTGATTGATGTTTGCCAGAATTGGCAGGTCCACCACTGGTGCCCTGTGCTTTTCACAGATGAGAGCAGTTTCACTGAGCACATGTGACAGAGGTGAAAGGGTCTGGAGAACCGTGGAGAACGTCATGCTGCCTGTAACATCATTCAGCATGACCGTTTTGGTGGTGGGTCAGTGATGGTCTAAGGAAGCATATCCATGGAGGGACGCACAGACCTCTACAGGCTAGGCAACGGCACCCTGACTGCCATTAGGTATCAGGATGAAAGCCTTGTACTCACTGTCAGACCCTATGCTGGTGCAGTGGGTCCTGGGTTCCTATTGGTGCACGACATTGCCCGTCCTCATGTGATGAGAGTATGCAGGCAGTTCCTGAAGGATGAAGGTATTGATACCATTCACTCGCCTGACCTAAATCTAATAGAACACCCCGGGGACATCATGTTTGGTCAATCTGATGCCGTCATGTTGCACACATACAGCAATTATAAATATTCCTATATGTTAAAAAAAGAGGCAAAAGCATGCACTGTGAACTATGTGAACATGCCATGCACCACAACATTTATAAACTTCATTAATTTGCAATGCCCACTTTAAAAATGGGTGTGTGAAGTGCATCTACAATACACACAAACATGAACTCAGCAATAAATACAGACTGAAAAGGAAAGTAGAATAATACACTGAGCAGCATATCATAACTACATGACTGATCCTTCTTCATTCTAGCATGTATAAAATAACAGCACTGCAGATGAGCACGTTTCTCTTACTCCAGTTGCTGAAGGTCGAACTTTGTTTGTCCACTGCGTCAGGCTGCAACTGCAGCAGACTGTGCGTCAACAAACATATCATTTATTTATTTTGTCAAACTGATATGGGCTCTGCTGGTTTATAAAAACAAGAAGCACGAGACAAGGAGTGCAGAAGCAAGGTGTCTCTCAACACAGGTGAGCCTTCACGTCTAGTTTTGAACATTTTTCATTTCTTCAAAAAGGATCTTGTTCTTAGATCACTGCTGCCCTGAATCTGCCTTCTTTACAGTAAGATTGCTACTGCTAGCACAACCTAAGCTGCTAATACTGGTACTGATACTAGTAGTGATAGTACTTCCATTAATATTGGTACAACTACTGCTATAGGTCCTCTTACTGTGACTTAAACTGGCAGAGAAAATCACTGATGACCGTCTCTACATTACCACAGTTTGTTGATGGTGGGGGTACAGACAGTATCTACTGTACTATTTCATAATAATAATAATGAAAACTTACAAACACTGGCATGAGACATAAGCTCGCTGATTTTGCTCTTCTACAGCGTCCTGTAATGGCCTCTAACCTTCCTCTCCTCCTGCTGGTCTTGTGCAGTCTCAGTGTGGCCCAGTGTGGCCTGATAGTGTATAATCTGTATGCCAGAGGTCTTCGCCCCGATCCAATTGGTGGTGCAGATGGATTTGTCAGAATTTTCTGTGGCTCTGCATCCTTGACAACGCGTGTTTACCGCAACCACGCAAACCCATCTTGGTCTGATGAGTTGGCTAACTCTAAAGCCTCTTCAGGTGACCGACTGGAGCTTCAGGTTTATGACAAAGATGTGTTCTTTGATGACCTGCTGGGAGTCTGTACTACCAGAATCCAGAAGGGAAATCATAGTGAGTCCTGCAGTCTTGCAGAAGGTGGAATGCTCTACTACTCCTACATCCTCTTCTAAGAAAGTCATTATACTTTTTCTCATATGTACCATCCCAGAAGACTAACTGTGAATGATTCTCTGTGCCAAATCTGTAATCCATCACTGAGGATTCCACAAAAGTACCCAAACCCATAAACATCCATCCATCCATCAAATTGTGTAATAGTATCTTTATCGCAATGTATTATTAGCTATTTTAACCAGCTTCTAACTGTCAGTAAAGAAAATCAAATAAACTGTGATTTATACTGTGTGTTATTTCATTTATGATAAATCACCCAGATAACATACAAACCAATGAGCAGCAGATAATGACCAAATAACTGGTCCTTTTTCATTTTGCTCAAGTTTTTTCTTATTATTTTTAGGACAGTGGAGAGCAGACAGGAAAGTAGAGAAAGAGCACAGAGGAGTGACGCACAGGGTGGAGTTGAACTCTGGCTCCTGAAGCTTTAAATGGGTTGTCTGCGTACCCAAGTAAACTACAGTGGCACCCCTATTGTGCATAGCCTGAATGCTAAATCCATAGCATGCAAACCAAACCTGCACTGCAGACAGGCATTTTTTCTTTTATGCTCTTATTACTGCAAAGTCCAGAAATTGAACCGAGTTTAACGCCACTGGTTTGAATCCATCCTTTACATTACTGCCACCTTGTGGCTGCAGTCAGCTATTGTCGATTAAAGCTCGGCTTTTTTCTTGCCCATTTTACCTGCAGGTCCATTTCCTGTTAACAATGACCGGTGCAAGCTGAGATATCAGCAGCTCTCTTCTGGTGGTTTGGGCTGGCGCATTGTGGCCTTTCACATTTTTCTTTCTTTCTTTTTATTTTATTTTAGATAATCTTTATTTGAATCCAACCAATTTACAGAGAAACAAGTTCTAAAGTGATAGATGAAGACAAATAGTACAGGCAGTCCATGTACAATATAGACCACAAGAGAAACAAAACAAAAACAAACAAACAAACAAAATGCCGTGCTCAAGGGTTTAAATTATACAAGAATTATTCTTTTAAGTGCAGAGACTGTCTTTTGGGCTTTGCCGTCAAGACTAAGTTTCACGTTTTTTATATAATGACTGAAACAGACATCAAATGTGTTAAACTTTACTGGCTTTAGGTGAGAGAATTTTCTGGTATGGATGTGATATTTTCCAAGAATCAAAAATAGATTAAAAACAAATCATATATCTTTATCCTTAAGAACACTTTTATGTATGCCAAATAATATAAATTTGTCCTGTAAAGAGATGTTAATACCTTTTTTATGAAAAAGGTTCATCATATCAAGCCAGAAGATTCTTGTAAGCGAGCAGTTCCAAAAGAGATGCCACGCTGTTTCATTATGGTTTCCACAAAATGTACATAGAATATCTGGTTCTAGTTTATATCTCTGTTTTAAGAACATCTTCAGAGGGTAACAGTTGTGAATAATTTTGAATGTCACCTCTCTTACTTTGTTGGTCAGTAGGAACTTTCTAGGTAAAAGCCAAATCCATTCCCAGTTGATGTCCTCAAAGGTGTTGTTCCAGAAAGGAATACTGGAAGGAGAGTCGATGGAGTTCCTGAGAACAATGTTTCTGATTGTTTTGTTGGATGCCTTGTTGCTGGTGAAGAAGCTGTCACAGTCAATATAAATGGTGCTAGAGTCAAAGGATGGTGTGATGCATCCTTGGGAGGTTTCACTTTATCCCTTGGGGGCAGATGCTAAAAGTGTCAATGCACCATTTGGAACAGTGTCAAAAACAATTGCATATTATCTTGGAGGCACAGGAAATTGATAAAAGGACATGAATTATGAATATGATTATAATAATCCATCTGAATTAAGGAGTTGGCTAACTAGATATAAACCTTTATCAAACCATTTTTCAAGGAAAAGTGTCTTATTTTTATATTTGATATCACTGTTCCAGATATATTTACGTGGTGAGAAATTGTGTTTGAACACGAGAGACCAGCACATTTCCACTTTAGATGCAAATGTCTTTCCAATTCAAAATTGGCATGTTTGCTCTCAGCTTTGATGACGATGCATTTGCTATGATTAAAACGTAATGAAACAAGACATACTGACAATTTAACAATTCATTCATTTAACGAACAGGGGCCTCAGTACGTAGCATGTGGAAGAACCACACACAGACACAACAGCCTGCCACCTCGTGCTGATCACCAGCCGGGTCATACACAATCACAACAATCATACAAATATATTTAGGAAGTCTGCATGATTTTATTTTTATTTTTTTAATATTTATTTATGAATTACTTGAAAAGAAAACCTAGTGCTAAGCCAGCTTCCAGCTTTGTTGGACAGCGTACAGACCAAAGGTGACGGCACTAAACCCCAGAAAGCTTAAAAGTCAAACAGTGCCACGTGCTGCCATATAATTTTGTGATTGGTTGATGTGGTGCATTTTTCCACCAATAGGAATGGGGATGACGTGCTTTTTTTTTTTGTTGTTGTTTTGCTCTTCTCCTGTTTTTATTCTACTCAGCCCATCAACACCATTTAAAAAGCGCTAAATAGTTTGAAATCCACACTTCTCTTCATCTGCAGTCATAACTGAAAGTTTGTGTGTGATTATTTGATTCAGGAGTCTGTGCTGTGTTCACGTTCAGCATCACAGAGATTGTGATTCCACTAATTCTCAATAGGTGGAAGCAAAGTGACAAAAATGTAGCGTGCCAGAAAAAAACCTCACCCCGTCAGTCTATACTGTGAGTGTGTGTGTCTATACTATAATGTACTATGCACTAAATTAAGCTGATTTTAAGCAGTGCCTAACAAGTTTAGATGAGTGTAAGGAGCTTTTACATTCACATGCTCATAAAATCTGTAGTGTTGCTAGAAAGGTGACAAGAGGGCTTTTACTCTGGATTTA
>VUQJ01038436.1:13744-24277 GCA_015108635.1 Andinoacara biseriatus | reverse complement strand
TTGAGTATTTTCTCTATATCGTGGGTTTACATGAGTACACAGAGTGAATAAGGAGGAAGGAATGAGTGTGACTGATGGAGATAGAAAGTGAGTGAGTGAGTGAGTGAGTGAGGGAGTGAGTGAGTGAGGGAGGGAGGGAGGAAAAGAAGAGATGGAGGGAATTAGTTACTGGTGTAAAGAAAAAGCAATGCAGTCATGATGCTGTAAAGAAAGCAAAGCAGTAAAGCTGTTGTATTTTAAGCGAAGCAGGCATGATGCTGTTTACTAAGCAGAGCAGTCAAGCTACACAATATTCATTCTAATATTGTATTCACTCCATAAATTATACACCCAAGATTGACCATGAACATGTGTGTGTACAGTATGTATACATACATATGAGAAGATGTGTTTCCTTCTTGGTTGGCTGTATGCTCCAGGATATGAAAAAGAAACGGCACCTGCAATAAGTAGCTCCTGAGCTCAATGAACATCGGGATCATCCATTTCTGCCAGGTCGGCCCCTCGTGCCAGTAAATATCCAGCTGTGAATGGATATATCTAAGAGTCACAGTATTAACTAAGAGTCTTTATGTTTTTCGGCATCTACACTGAATACTGTTCAGCTTCTAGACAGAAAATGTTCTTATGCCTACTGAAGACTAACCAAAGGCTAAACATCAAAGGCCTAGAAGATTTGATTTCTATGATGTCACAGTGTCACATGACATTGGATTGAGACCTCCAACTGTCAAATTTGGAAATTTGAATTATGCATCTGAATTTTTTCTCTTTCTAAAGCCATAGCGTCCACAGTTTTGACTCTACAGCCATCATTTCACCTCTTCTCCGTCATTCCCGTCATACCTCTCTGGCTGCAAAAGTGTCCTTAAAACTCTCAGCTGCTTTCAAAGCAAGCTCCACACGCACCGGGTCCTCGGAGAACATTAAAAATAGATCAGTTGAAACATAAGGAAATGCTGGAATTAGAATACACCACAGGTGATCATATAAGACAAAGATTAAATCAGTGGAGCCATACTTTCAAGACACTCTTGGAGGTAGTGAGGTGGGGACACCTTACTGATCTCCTGATCTCGAGACATATCATACGGAGTGATAGAATGATAAAATGGTTATTAATGCACTTATATTATTCCTTTAAAAATGTAATAAACATTATAAAAATCTTGCTAAATTTACTGACTGCTTTATAAAGCTAATATCTATCTATCAAGATCAGAGTCTGGATCAGGTTATAATGGCAGAGGTCCAGATGTAGTTTTTGATGATGCATTCTGAGCTGATTCAGCTGTTTCCCCAGTCTCTTCAGGAGAGTCAAGTCTGCAGGTGACACATCACATGTTGCATTTTTTTTTTTTAATTTGGGGATTTTGTCATCTCCAAATACACATTATCAACAACATTATTTACTGTGTTACAACAGCAGGATAGAGAATAAAAATAGTATAATACACAGACTCATAGTAATGGCCTTATGAAAAAAAGTTTAAATATACACAACAGTGATTAAAAATTTTGGAAAATTTTAAAATAAAACCAATTGTGCAAAAGTAGTGTAATTAGCATTAATAAATAATATATATGCTATAATTCTTAGAAACTGCAGCAGAAAGTGACAGGTGTTGTAGAGTTTTATAGATAACTGAATCATATGCAGGTTATGGAAAAACATGTCATTGTTTTCATTCTTCAAGGAAGCTCCTGCTTATTCATCAAGACAACGCCAAACCACATTTTGCACATCTTGTAACAGTAAAACCAGCCTCCATAACAGGGTAAACTTGCACACCCATGAGCCATTGAAAACATTTGAAGCATCATGAAATGAAATACAACAAAGTGGGCACCTAAAGCCTTGTATCAAACATATGTCTCCAAATACTACAGCTGGGCTGAGCAGTCAACAAACACTGGCAACACGCAATGTAACAAAGTAGGAAACATGCCTCTGCCCCGCCTTTTAACACAATGCTATATAGTACATTTAGTATACTAAGACATTTAGTCTTAGTATTATTTTAAATAAAATACGCATCCGGCCCCGCCCCCCACTTCCGGTCCGCGATTTGATGTCAAAAATATGAGACTTTTTGGCACTTTAAATTACTTTTTTGACATTTCGCTTTCCCTTCCAATTAAGAGGAGTTAGCGAACTGTCAGAAAAGTAAGTTAAAAATTAACTTAAAAGGCCAAAAAGTCTTATATCTTTGACATCAAATCGCGGACCGGATGAAGGGGGCGGGGCTTGAAGTTTGAGACCGCTGCTAGAGGCCAGGATTTATAGCATGTTTCTCAAAAGGTGATTTAAAGGAAAGAACTACGAACACATCAGCTGATGCATCATCACAGCAGCGATATAGATTTGATCTGCATATTTTCATTTCTACTTTGTTTTCTCTGTATGATTGACCTTATCTAGACTCCCTATATTATGCCTGATGTTTGAAAACAGCTGAAAAACAAATCTTATTGGCACTTGCTATAATTGCAGCTGGTATCTGACAAAGAGAAATTGATCTGATTATCTGATGATACGTAATAAACATAATCTCTTTTGGGTGTTGTGTTCTGGGTTGATCTGTTTATTTAAGGTAAGGTATTTAAAAACCTTATTGATCCTTATTGATGAGTTTAGGAGTCATCCTGAGTGTAGGTGACATATAACAAATCACTTAACTTTAAAATTGTGATTACATGTCATGTACTGTGTAATCACAGATGTAGACAAGTACAGACTGGGATTTAATGTAAGAGCCTGACCAATTCTGTCTCTGCATCAGGAATAATTAACAGTTGAACCTGACAGTACTGCTGTGCAACTAACCACACACACACACACACACAGCTCATTTAATATGCCTTTTTCACTCTTGGTGATGTCAAAAGACAAGTGTTGGTGCTGTGGACCACTGTAGACTCTATACAAAATATGGACTGTATACAAAATATGGACATAACCATCATACCCCTCCTCCCCAACTTGTTTTTGAACTCCTGTTCTCCTCTTTTGTTTTGTCATTTAAAAAAATAGGAATGATTAGGAAGGGGTGGATTGGACTGGAAAACAGATGATAGTGCAAGCTCCTTTTTTTTCATTTATTTATTTATTGTTTTCAACAACAAATGAATGGTTTTACAAGTGGAGGACACTGACATTTTCTCCTCATCTATTTTTTTTTTACTAGTTTTGTATTCGGAAAGGTCAGAGGTCACTCTGGTAGCATGAGCCCAAACCTGGACCCTACAGAGTATGCAGGCAGTTCCTGGAGGATGAAGGAATTGATTGGACCAGATACTCACCTGACCTAAATCCAGTGGTGGACAGTAACAGAGTAAATTTACTTGAGTACTGTACGTAAGTACATTTTTTGAGTATTTTTACTTTACTTGTGTATTTATTTTTTGGTGTTCAAAGACAAATATTGTACTTTCGACTCCACTACATTTCTAAGAAGCTTGTCGTGACTCATTACTTTTGGCTCAGCAGAGCTTTGTAGTCCTCTGCTGCTGATCAATCTAACCATAATAGTGTCCTATGTTTTTCTTGCATTTTTATGCTGAAGTTTTTACAGGTGTTGCAGACTTTTTGTTGCAGAGTGGTTCTACATGTCAGTACATCATCAGCGGGTTTCAGCAAGTTACAAGGTTCTGTAAAAGCACTCAAAACAATACAGCAATATACTGATATTAGAAAATAGAATTTGTATTTTTGAATACTTGAGTATTTTTAAATGCATGTACTTTTGAATACTTAAGTATTTTCAAAAGTAAGTACTTTAGTACTTTAACTTGAGTAAACTTTTGACTGAGCAACTTTTACTTGTAGTTGAGTAAGATTTGACCATGAGTATCAATACTTGTACTTAAGAACTAGAGTTGAGTACTTTGTCCACCACTGGTTTTATGTTAGACTGATAAAGCTCCGTTTCTAAATAAACTGCTGAGGATTTGATCACTAAGCAAACATTGTGCAAACGTCTACTTAACTGTAAAACACATCTGGAGATGCTGGAAGATGTTTATGTTCTTATCAGCTTTGCAGAGTGTAAATGCTGCTTTTACTCATCTTCCTAAGTCCTGATGAATACACTGATGTCTTGCTATGAACAGAATTTAATTCTGGACACTAACAATGCAAAAAAATTCCAATATGAAGCAATGTTTTTGTTGTTGTTGTTTTTTATTTATTTATTTATTTTTGTTAACATTGATGCTGAACATCAGACATCGGCAGACATTGAGAAGGGGATTCCTCACTGGGCTGAACCCCAGACAGTGGCGGACTTTCAGAAAGAAGTTCCTTGCTGGGCTCAGTCAGTTGCTGTGGGACTTTCACAACAACAGCACAGAGTTCTGAGGAGTTTCTGGAAAAAGCCTATTTTTTTTCTTCTTTTTCTTATTAGGTTTAAGTTCTTCAGAGTTCTCTGTGACATTGAAAACTGGCATAACTGCTCCAGACACCTGCAGGCGTTCAGAAGAGGGTTCTTCACTGGAACAAACCTCAGTCATTGCCAGACTTTGAGAAAGGGGTCCCTCACTGGGCTGATCCTCAGACACCGGCAAACTTTCAGCAGGGGGTTCCTCACTGGGCTGAACATCAGATGACGATGGATGTTTAGCAAGGGGAATCCCCCTTGAAGGGGGTGATGGATTTTAAGCAGCAGGTGTGTGACCAGCTAGCAGCTGGGGCTGAAACATGTTGCAAATGTGCTTCTTTGCCACAGCATCAATCGAAGTGAGCAGCACTGGTGCAAAGTTTGAAATATTGTCGAGCAGAATGGCAAGTGGGAATTGCTCTAATTTCTGTCAGAATGATCTGGACCACGTCATCTCTGATGGAGCGGGAGAGCGGATGGCCTGGCTTTGTGACAGTCTTGGAGACCTTATCCAAAGTGGCCTTTGTAATGCTGGTGCAGAGTGTGCTCCAACTCTGGGATGCCATGTTTAAGAGGGGTTGGGGAGGAAGCTGCCAGAAACCCTGCAGGACTCAAGGCACTACCTCTATCACCACTTCCTCTGCAGTGAACAGTTTGGATGTCTCTGTTTGCTGCTGCTTCTCTTTGAGAAACTCGATGTATTTTTTTGACCACACTGAGGAGTTGAGGTGTCCTGTAGATGAAAGTTATATGTGTGGTTTTAAACCCAGAAATATTGAAACATGGTAGTTGAACTGTTAATGATTGTTTGTCAAATGTGACTCACTAAAATTTAGGAGTTCTGGCCTCTGGAAACTTGATTTTGTTGATGGTGTTTACTGCCCACACCTGAAACACAAAAACATAAAGTGCATTTTTGTTTTGAGGTTTTGTAAACATAGTAAAAAAAATCTACAAATGACTACAAGTCTCATCAGCTTTCTTGTCTTACCAGTTTCAGAAGAGGTTTGGCCTCTTTTTCCTCAAAATCCTCCAGTTTAAACTCCCAGAACTTTGAAAGGAAACAAAACAGGTTTTATCTCAGCATTTACACTTCATTACAAACAGATTTTCTGGTGTGAACTAGATGGTTTGTAGGTGTCTCAATAACTCAGTGCTCTCTGAGTGCCTTTTTGCTCTCCTGCATCAAAAGGTTGCTCATATCTTAAGCCGTGATGTGAGGTGGAATCTGATTTTGCTGCTCAAGTCTGAGGAACTCCATCATCATTGCAATCTAAAAAAAAAAAAGTAGATATTTAATCATGACCACACTGTTTTGCAGAATTGATCATATGGATAGTGGATTTTACCTGAGTCTTGTAGGCTTGAAGATGTTCACAGCTGTTGGGTATATGGGTGTGCCAAACAACACCTGCTATAGAAAGAAGTTACCCATCATTAGTTAATTTGATTCTCAGTTTGTTAGCTTTTAATTCATCAGACTCTTTAAATTGTTTAAATACCCTGATGGGTTTGTCGATTCCTCTACTTCTTTATATTGCAACAGGGACCAAAACTGGTTTTTGATCTTTGCAGTAGAATTCTAGAACTGTTTGATGAGTTCTCCTTTTATGAAACAGCAACCATTTTCTTATGAGCATGAGCAGGAAAACCATGGCTTACAAGCCTTCATTAAAACACTGGGCTGTGGAGGGGAATGATTTATATATCTGAAGCCTGACAACATCTGCTATATGCAGCTTTGGTCATTTGAATAAACTGGCCCAAATGTAGAGACCTCTGTGTAATCTGTAAATCCTAAATACCCACAGCACAATAATAAGTTTACTTTCTTCTGACTGGTTGCCCCTTGTAAACAGTAGGTTTAAGGCTGGGTGGTTGGGGCTGTTGTGCTCACGGCCCCTGTAATATGACACCCTACAGGTACAAGAGTAGGAAAAAACAGAGCATTTATAGCAGTCTGAAGCCTATGCGTTTGTCTCACTGGACTTACTTTCATTAACAGCCTCATTATTTGAAAATTTTACTCTGTTCCAATAAAAGATTTAAAAAAAGCAAGAATATACAGAAGGAGCCAGTAAAGCAACATCAACCATACCAGCTTCCACAGCAGGTGTACATCCAGCCACGGGGTGTCGCTGTGAGTCAAGCTGGCCGCTGTTCTCCAGCGCGCCTTCTCTTTTTTCTCTCCGTTGTTTACGTTTATCCAGCAACATGGAGGACGAGGTAGATGTTGACATCGAGGGAGACGACTTTGATAGCAATGCTGGGTAATAGTGTCTGCTTATTTGAATTAATTCATGTCTGGACAGTTCGGTGGGCTTCTGTGCCCAGATGTTGGTGTCGGTGCGTCCATGCAGGATAAAAACAGCTTGGATTAGCTCTCCAGCCGGGTGGATAGTGTGTGTCTGTTTTGTTAATGACTTTTTTTTTTTCCTTTTCCTGTTTTAGTGAGTTGGACGGAGGGGGTTTGGTGCAGGAACAGTTCATACAGCCTGCGGGGAAGACCAGCACCTGGATACTGGTATGACTTCATGAAGCTCAGTTGTTCTTCTGGCTGTGGGCGCTTGTTTTGACTCTTTGTTTTTTGTTTGCACAGCCGTGGGAGCTGGACAGCTCCATCAGCCCGGAGAACAGAGAGGTGATCGAGAGGATGCTGCTGGAGGAACAGTATCCTTTTATTGCTCTTAAATGCGCCGCGCGGGATAATTGCAGGAGTAACAGGACACAGCTGGGAGTGTTTTAGAGGGCTAATAACGGTCCCATGCTGTGAATAAATGTAAACATATAGACAGATGACAAATTAAAAGAAAAAAAGAAAACCTCGACCTTACAGTGAAAGGATCTGGTCTCTGTAGGGTGATGGTCCTGCTAGTACAGGATACTGTTGATACTTTAATATCAAAATAACCATTTTTGAGCAAGTTTTGGCAAAAAACATCTGTAAGATCCCACATAACATAATTGACCCTTGTAATAAAGGCAACATACCCTGATAATATTATTAACCTAATCTACATTGAGCTACTTATGATTTACAGTATATGATATGATACATATAGATGTAACACGGGCAAAATGTTTTGAGGGTCAAAGAAATAAACTTTAATTTATGAAATCTGATTATCTCAAAGGAGACTTTATTACTGTGTCCCACTCTCACTCATACTAAAAAATAGTTAGCAAGTAATCAAACAGTTGTTAAAGGTCCTTATATCGGCTGCATGTTGGCTAGATATTGTAAATACTGCTATTGCTGCCAGTTATGAAATCAGTTGTCCTGAACTATAATTAAAGATATTACCTAACAGGTAACGAGATTCCTGACCACATTTGGCACAGTGATGCTCACAAAAAACCTAAACTAAAGAAGTAAGTAGTTTCTTCCGGCCGCCTTTGCCATGAGTGCAGCACACTGATTCCCCATTTTCTTGGTATTCATGATCTGCTTCTGTCTGTTGGATGTTTAGGTCTCCAGCCAAGAATCTGGCCTCAGTTTCTGGTTCATCCGCACGGTGGTCCAAACAAGAGAAAGAACTGTTTGAGAAAGGACTGGTAAGCTTCCTCTGCAAGTTCACTGCTGTCTCTGAACTGTGTTTTCTTTTTTGGTTAGGTTGGCCTTTTACGGATTTAATGCCTGTTCTATATGAGTCACATTGAGTGTATTGTCCAAATTAAGTTACCGAGGTGTGTTATTTTACAGGCTCAATTTGGTCGAAGGTGGACTAAGATTGCTAAGCTTATAGAAAGCCGGACCGTTCTTCAGGTTAAGAGTTACGCCAGGCAGTATTTTAAACATAAGGTAAGACAGTCCACCTGGATTGTTCTGCCCCAAGGTAGCACAGTTTCCATGATGCAATCTTAATTGTAGTGACCCACAAATATAAATGTGTAATTTACTTTTACTTCGGACACTCTTTTGCAACCAGAATGTGTCTTTAGAAATGATATGTTGGAAAATAAAAATTAAGGCTAAAACATACTCTTTCATATACACATTTTTCAGGCTAAATCAGAACCCAGCCCTGCAGATTCCTCTGTAGCTCCTGTGATACAACTACAACCTCCCCCGCCCACCTCCAGTCAAGTGTCCACGCTTACCAATGCTGTCCGCATAGAGAAGCTTTCTGATGATGAGGATGAGGATGTAGACATCACTGATGACTTGAGTGATGATGAAGGGGAAGGCTATAAACCACAGGCAGTGCTCAACAGTGATTTCTGTGGGCCTGAGGAGGAAACAGAAAGTGGGATTCAAAGTCCTACAGAAGAACACAAACATGTGAGTTTGAGTGGGGTAGAGAGCCTCCATGAGCCAATGGACAAACCCACCTACAGCTCTCTATCTCCACAAAGTCTTCAGCCTTCACCTTCCCCTGGTTGCTCAGAAGATCCTGGAGTAACAGAGCGAGATGATAAAGCCAACAAGACAGCATCTGTATTTCCACAAAGCCGTCACACACCACCAATGACAGACGCAAACCAGATGTTCTCAGCAGGGACTGGTCAACTGGAAGAAGTCTACAGTGATGGAATGGGTAATTCACACTCACTGTTCTTTGTGTATTTGCCTCATGGTCATGACACACATTAATAACACATATATATGACCTCCTAGACTCTGTTGATAAGCTTCAGAAGAGTCTAAACGATAGAACAGACAGAGACCAGGAGGAGGAGGAGGAGAATGAAGATGAGGAAGAGGAGGTGCTCAAAGCCCCAGAACAAGAAATAGAGATGGACACAGAGACCATCACAGAGGATGAGAAGCAAGCTATCCCAGAGTTCTTTGAGGGACGACCATCAAAAACCCCTGAAAGATATCTGAAGATTAGAAACTACATTCTGGATCAATGGTAAAACAAGCATACATTTTTGATAACTTCTTTCACAATGGTGGTTATTACAATCTTTATCTGCTAGGCTGAAGAGCAAACCCAAGTACCTTAACAAGACATCAGTCCGCCCTGGTCTAAAGAACTGTGGAGATGTCAACTGCATTGGGAGAATACACACCTATCTGGAACTTATTGGAGCAATCAACTTCAACTGTGGTAACTCTGTGGCTCTGAGTGTTTAGCAGCAGTTGCTTTTGTTCTTCTCTTCTTTTTGATATTAAAGCTCTGACTTCCTTTTTGTAGAGCAAGCTGTGTATAATCGCCCAAAGGTGATGGATCGCTCCAAGCACAAGGAGGGTAAAGATGTGCTCGAGGCTTATCAGCTTGCCCAGAGGCTGCAGAGCATGGTAGGTACCCATAAAGCGATAAACTCTGACACCACAAGCATTTCAATTTCAAGCTTGCCAGAACTTGAGCTAACTTCTGCCCGATTGTAGCGAACAAGGAAGCGACGTGTACGGGACATTTGGGGGAACTGGTGTGATGCTAAGGACTTGGAGGGACAGACATATGAGGTGTGAACACCACGCTACAACTGTTCATCAAATTACTACATAAATTCCTCCTCATATGTTTACTGATTTTGTGTTGGGTCATGGTTTTCCTTATCAGCATCTAAGCGCTGAGGAATTAGCTCTGCGGAGAGAGGAGATGAAGAAGCAGCCTAAACCTTGCAAGATGTCCAAATACCGAGGGTAAGCAGGGTGGACTGATGCAATGTGTAACAAATTATACACACAAGGATGCTTATACTGTCACTCTATCCACCAGGGCTTTTGATCCCTTCCAGCTCATTCCCTGCAGGCCTTTTGAAGAGGATGTAAAGGTTAGTGACCATTTTTATCACAATTTAGTCACCGATATACTGATTAACCACAACATTTAAAGAACCTGGGTGAAAAATCCTGACATTTAGATGTTTCCTGAGGCTTCTGTTATTGGGACAATGGCAATAGATCCTTTGGGTTGGGGGGGTAGCCTCCTTGGACTGGGCTTGTTATGTTGCATCTTGCAGATCTTGCAGACTGGAATCTGGGCAGATTGGATGCAAGATTCTTTGCCATGTTTCTTGAGCCATTCTTGAGGAGTTTTTTCAATGTTGCAGAGCATTTAGTCCTTCTGGGGGAGGCTAATTAGGGAGTGCTATTTTCACAGGGAAGGGGAATGCTTGACCTGCAGTAAGTGGATGGTACGTGTCAAAGTAACACCCACAACTGCCTTAGTTCTTTGTGGCGTAGATTGAACAAAGTGCAGAG
>VUQJ01038435.1:19162-36917 GCA_015108635.1 Andinoacara biseriatus | reverse complement strand
CTCACTTTGTTGTCATTTCATGAAAAATTAGGATTCTTTTTGACCACAAGTGGAGGACTCTAATGAGAAAATCCTCACAGTGTGCTTTTATGATGCGGCTTCAAACCACTGGTTTACCTGTCAGTTTTGCGATGAGTGTGCTTCTTGCTAATTAACCCTGCGATCAATCTCTGGCTGCTACTAAAGACCTACTATCTTAACCCCACTCTGCACACGGGCCCTAAGACCACTGAAAGCTGTCACTTTTAATCTCTCTCCCTGCCACCAACCTCCCGTCTCACACGCGCACAGCTTTCAAATAAGGGATTTAGATTACAGTGAACAGTGCTAGCTTCATGATGATGAAGTGTGTGCACTCTGAGGGTGAGCCTTATTGGAATTCAGATGATGTTTGTTGACTCCCTTCTTATAAACAGGTGGCTGTGTGAAGATAACATACAGCATATTGTGCCGACGATGATGCTCCTGCACACGCACACGCACACACACAAACACACACTCACAGCACCGGATGTGTGTGCGTGTGGATGCTTTTTTCTTTTTTCCTTAAGCAGTCAGAGGGACATTTATTAATCTCTCTATTTCAGAAGAAGTGCGCCAAAGCCTTTCAGGTGCATGAGCAGGGATTCCTGAACAGATGTCACCTCGTATCCACCCAACGTGAAGTTGCAATCACAAAACAAAACCAGCTTTGTTTTGTTGCCATCCCTGCAGAAAGATGCAAAATAAAAAGGCAGTATCTTTTCTGTTTTCCCATACCCTACTTCCTGTATTCTCACAGAAATACTTCCAGTTTATTATCGCGACTCACTTTCATCTGTTTCAATCATGTGAGTGATTCGGATGTTCCTGAAAGATTAATATTTTTTTGAGAATAAGAGTAAAGGAGAGGTGGTTAGTGATGTTTTCTGGATTTCTGAGGCGCTCGCACACACACACACACACACACACACACACACACACACACACAGGCATAAAATGTTTATTCAGCTCCTTATTGTCAAGGTAACAAGAACCCGACTGTCAGTTCAGTGATGTACAGTTCCTCTCATCATCAACTGTGAGCAAGAACAAAAGAAGAGAGGATACGTGCGTGACTTTTAACTTCAAAAAATGGCATTTCTGTGTGTGTGTGTGTGTGTGTGTGTGTGTCCTTGTGTTTTGTTGTTAAATTGCTTCGTTCTGTGATCCTAAATAATAAAAGATGATTTTTTTTTTTCCTCTTCTGCCAATTTCTTGGTTGCCTTCACTAATGCTGCGTCTGCATACCGACCTTGCCACTTCACATCCAGTGGCAGACCAACTATATTGACCTCTCATTTCAAAGTCTGACCATGATGACAGAGCCATTACAATTCATCACGTTGAAGTCAAACAGACTCCTGTCAGCATGGGAATTTTTTAGTGCACTTGTTATGGGTTGTTTTTCGAGCTTTTATTTGTCTTTTCTTTCTTGTGGCAAAACAATATTTGTGTATGAGTGTTACGGTACAGTATATGTAAAAAATTATATCCCAAAAAAATTTTCCTCTACTCTGAATGGCAATGGTGGGTCTTTAGTTACTTTACTTTTTTGTGCCATGAAAAAGCCGTGCCAGTGAGTGTCATGATGCAATGTTTTTGTCACTGGGAGATATTTGTGCAATAAGTTATATATAGCTAGATGCTCCTTCAATAAATAATCCTCCCTTTGAAAAGCCACGATGACTCAACCAGCCCACATAGCATTTATTTTAAAATTATGGCAAGCCACTAAAAGCCCTCTTACTGTATAAGGTCACAAAGGGCAGCATCATCATTAGCTATTGACAGAAGCAGGTTCACTGGTATTGCAGAGGAACTCAAAATGCATCTTCCGTTTGATCTAAGATCAAAATGCTTTGAATGCTGTGAGAGAAGAGGCTTGCTTAAAAGAAAGTGAAGATGTTCTTCAGAAATTTACCTCTAATACACCACAAACTGAAATATGTTTGCTTTATAAAGTGTCTTTTTATCCTAACTATTGAATTTTGGAAATTCTTTCTTTAGACCAGTTTTCAGAGACTTGCTAAGTGACCATTTGGGACTTCCTCTAAAGCCCTATGCCAAGCCGAAATATGACTTTAGTATTTTTAAATGTCACACAAAATCTTGCATAATATTTCAAAGAATAATTAAACATGATTGAAGCACTGCAAGTGCACTTACGTCCTCTCTATTAGCCAGCTTGTGCGAAGGGAAGAAAATTGTAGCATTTGGGAGGTTTTTACATTTCTCAGCCTGAATTCAACCAAACACTGAGAAAAAATAAAGATTATATGAGTTATTATTATTCCTTTGTTTAAAAAAACAGGTCCCAGATATTATTATGAATCAGAAAGTACATATTTTGTTAGATAATTTGACTGAAAGGCTATAGATATATATTCTTGTGCTAATATGAAGGCAAATTAGGATTTAGCATAGTGGACAAGTCTTCTCACAGAATATCCTTTATTAAAATGCTCACCTTACATTGAGACCATGGTCTCTTACAAGTACCTGGGTGTTCACCTCAATAACAAACGGGACTGGACTACAAACACAGAAGTCCTGTATAAGAAGGGCCAGAGTCGACTCCACCTGCTGAGGAGACTGAGGTCCTTTGGCGTCTGCAGGACTCTGTTAAAGACTTTTTACGACTCAGTGGTAGCATCTGCCCTTTTCTATGCAGTAGGCTGCTGGGGGGGTGGATGCACCGAAAGGGACAGGAGCAGGATTGACAAACTGGTGCGTAGGTTGAGCTCTGGTGGTGTGTGAGAGGAGGATGTTAGTGAAGCTGAAATCCATCATGGAAAACCCCCACCACCCTCTGCATGAGACTGTGGGTGAGCTGAGCAGCTCCTTCAGTCAGAGACTGAAACATCCTCGCTGCAGGAAGGAGCGCTTTCGCAGGTCATTCATCCCAACAGCAGTTAGACTGTATAATGCATCATAATGTCATGTATCACTTGGTCACTTTTCCTCCACTGTCATCATTTTATCCATACTGTACATATACATTTTTTTATTTATTATCTATTACCGTCTCACCCATAGAATGCACACCATGCATGCTACAAATGTATATACTGATATCTGTGTATATAGTGTTTCTGATGTGTGTATATGTATGTATATGTAGATGGGTATTGATATTGATATATATTTTATGTAAATAGTGCTTTTTCCATTCTATTTTATTTCATCTGTTTATAGCAGGTAAAATGCTCTATAAGTTTAAGTCTAGAAACTGAGTAGACCAGTCTAAAACCATCCACTTACTGCCTCTGATGAACTCCTTTGTAGTTTTGGCAGCGTGTTTTAGGTCATTATCTTGCTGCATGAAGGATCAGTTTGGTTGTGTCTTTCTTCACTCCTGCCATGTGGAGGTTGTTGCTGATGTCACTAAGAGTTGTTTTAGGGTCTTTCTTAGAGCACTTACAATGGTTCTGTCATCAACTGTTGTTGTTTTCCAGGTCTACCTGTTTGACATCTGATACTAAGTCCACCAGTGACAACTTCCTTCTTCAGGACGTTCCAGGCACTTGTACTGGCTATGGCCAATGTTTGTCCAGTGACTCTGATTGATTTTCCATCTTCTCTCAAATTCACAGTTGCTTGTCTTTTACACACAGACAGCTCTCTGGTTTTCCTGTTGGTTACTCCTTTTAAATATAAATGCACAGTCTGCACAGCAAAATGCAAATCTGAAACCGAGTGTAGACATTCATTTATTGTTTGAATATTCAATTTACCGTAACAGGACACACCAGGGCAACAAAACACACCTGTCAGTCACATGTTCCAATACTTCTGCTCACAAGAAAAATGGATGGGTTCAGACAAAAGGTGCTATCTTCTTAACCGTGTATGAAATCCAGATGTAAATACCTGGAAATAAAAGCTGAGATGTTGATCTTTTGCCTTATATCCATGTTTTAATGTCAAACCCAAATGTTTTCAGTCTACAGCAAAAATAAAGGGACTGGCCTCACTGGTCCAGTACTTTTGGAGGGGAGTGTATATGCTGCAGATCCTTACATTCATTTTCAAAGCTTTTGCACTTTGCTGATAAAACTGAACACTCTGATGAATGGAGTTAAAAGCAGCATTACTGCACCATCATTTAGCAGCTAATTGTTATTTTAATTGTCAGAGATGAACAGCTCTGTGACACACTCAGTTTTATTTTCCTGTAGGGCTAGAGATTGCTTTCAATAGCCTCCTCACGTTTAGCTCTCACAAATGAGTAAATTTGTTTGTTGTGTCAGTCATGTAATTTACTGGCGGCTGGATTTAAAGGATTGATCATTTGCTTAATCTATTCAAGCCCTTCAGTTGTGTGAATGCTTAACACGTTGCATTTATCCCTGAGAGAAAGTTGAGGAGGAGATGGAGAGATGCTGGAAGAGAGAAGATGCATAGAGGATATTTACTTTGATGTGTTAGCAAACAAAGCCTTAGATCACCCTAAAAAAGATATTTCAAGAAGAGCAATGTGACGGATGTGCATGCACAACAGCATTGACAAAATTATAAACACACACACACACACACACACACACACACACACACACACACACACACACACACATTCTATTGTACTGTAGGCAACAAATTCAGAGATTGTCATTCCTTGTGTTACCTGATAAGGTGCATTACAAACATGTTTTTTTTAGAGCAGGGCCTGAATCTTCCATCTATCTATCTCTTTCTCTCCTTCATCCCTCATCTCTTTCTCTATCTCCACTGTTTTCTTTCTTCTCTTTTCATCTCTGTCACTGTCCTCCAGCTGGCTAGGTGAGATAACTCCTCCACAGCAAGATGCTTTCAGCTCATTGGCCCGGCGAGGGAACAGAGGCCACCAATCAAACGCTGCATCATTAGTTGTGTAGATCATGAGCTGAGGCAGAGCGCTTATCGGGTCTTACTGATCCTGCTCTCTCCTGACCCATCCTACAAATCCAACAACTCCTCTGAACAAACCACACTGACTTCTAGTTTGTCTGCCTAACAACCCCACTTTGTTTAACACCTAATTCCTCTTTGAATGTAGAGCAATCAGACTTTTTGACAGACAAATCAGTGCTTTCACAATGGCTGACAAAGTAAAAAGATTATTTTGAGAGGCCTTTGCATATTTGCATTAAAGTCCCTTCATTCTGTTGGTTTAAGGCTGATAAAAAGCTCTGGGCAGGATTTAATTTGTTTGAATTTGGTAAGTAATTACACTTCAGCCAGAGTTCTTCTTGTTGAATAACAATGTCGCCTTTTCATTCAGGGGGGAACTAAATAAATTGCCCAATCTATTTCCAGCACTTAAAATCATCTTCCATCAGGCTGGATGATGAAAAATAACTTAAGCTGTGCAAAACTGTCAATAGGTGTGCATACAAATGTGTCTGTGTCGATGCCTGTAACATATATTGTGTGTCAGAAATGCACCTCTCTGTCCACCAGACTGCAAGGAGAGAAAAACTGGAGGGAAACGAGAGAGTGTGAGAGCAAAAGTGGATAGCTAAAGGAATAGTTTGACACAAATTCACATTCATAGTAAAGACTGTACAAAAGATGGACATTTTGAAGTCCCGTTGTGAAGCCTTGAGATAAGGATTTCCATCACTGGTGGAACTGTACGCTCAGTGGCTAAAGACCTGTTAATCACAAGTTGGTAGCCCACGAGGATATCCTTAATAATCTTCCTTTCTGAGACTTGGAATGATAAAAATTTATAAAATTAATCACTTTTTTATTACAATAACATACAAAATGAGTGACTGAGACCATAAACTCAGCAGTAAAGTGTTTCCAGTTACCATCAGAGGGCCAGACGTCTATAGAGGTTTCTCGGGTGATGTCACATGCACATTGCATGAGAAAAAGTTGCTGTAAGTAGGGAAAAATGCATATTCCACAGCTGGTTGGCGAGTGTTTGTTGCAGGTTGGTAGCTGTCACTAGGTGAAACTACTCACAAAGAGGGTGCTACTAGCAGACTGCTGTGGTTGCCTGTAGTTTGCATGATTTGTCTGCAAATCTCCATTTCTGGTTTGTGTCACATGTTTCACAGTTTCACTACTGCTTGGAGAGTAGTTGGCAAACGTTTGCAGACTTGTCGATGTGTTCCTTGTAAACTACAGGCAACGGTGGCAATCTGCCAGTGACCAAAGCAATCACAAGGAGATTTTTTGCCAGTCAGTCAGGGAATATATGTATTTCCCGAGCAACAGGTGGTTGTCAGGGGCCTCTAGGCCTGTGTGACTGGAGCCTTATTCACTTGACCCTATATTTTCACAGATCCAAAATGTCAGGTAAGTTAATGTCACATGGTAAACAGTTATATGACTCCAAAAACTCCATAAGACTGGAAGTGTTTTTGCAGCCACAGCTATCACCCACTACTTTAAAAAGAATGCAGGTTTAATGCACTTTGGCTTCAGTTTTCAAAAGCTGGAAGCTACATCTATCTTGTCTAAACCACCGCTGTGGTTTAGACTGATGCAACCACCATGTTTGAACACCTGGCTAAATATAAAGCTAAAGATAGCTAGTTAGCTTTGCTTAGTAGCCTACAAAGACTGAAAAAATCTAACAATATCATTCTTTGATACAGAATTAACATGTCATATATGCTTTTGTTTGTCGAATTAGTTTTTGAAAGAAGTTGGGATTTTTCCAGATTTTTTTTACTTTATCCTTTTTGCTCCCATGAGGTTGCTAACATAATCAGGCTCTCCACGTTACTCCTTATCTTTGTACTAACAGGTGAAATAAAAGGTTTGCGCAATTTAATAACTCATGCTATTAAAACCATGCTCAAATGCTAATGCTAAATTACCAGTTACATTGTGTTTTTCTTTGTCCACTGACTGCTATAGATCCATCTGGAAGTTTAAAGCAGCTAAATGATGAGAAGGGCTGGATAACACCCTCATTACCGTCAAAGTTTTGTGTTATCAAAGTTCTGCTGCGTAAAATGCAGTCCTCAAACATTAAATTCATCAAGTCTAAAAGCATGAAGATAATAAACTATGCTAAATTTGATAACACTAATTACAAAATGCGACCTATCTTCTGTACCCACGAGCCAGTCATTATAGCTTTACCTTTGCTTTCTCTTCTAACTCTAGCAAAGAGTCATGAGCACAGTCTGCAAGCATTCACAAACTGAAACCAAAATGACAAAACATGCCTCCAAACTGACTGTATGAAGTAAATAATAATAAATATAACAAACATAACAAATACACATGGAATAAAATGTGGTGTAAATGTAAATACCCTCCTCTCCCCTCCACACCCATTTATTCTAGTTTTTACCAAGTCTCAACCTGAGAATTTAACTAGCATTCCTTTTTTTTTTTCTTTTTTTTTGGGGGGGGGATTAAATGTCTGACAGCGATTAACCTCAAATGTAAATATAGAACATTGCTGTAAAAGAAAACCTGATAGCAATTTAGTCACAAAGCTGCAATTCATAACACAGCCAGCATGTTTATCTGCCATATCATTACAGTAAATGCTGCTTTACTTGAGGCTTCTCTGCAGAACTGACAATAATTTCTGGAGCCTCAATTTTTATTCATTTCCTGTCATCTTAGAATCATCTTAGAATCTCGTACTGAAACCATTCAGCTAACTAGCTTCAAACGCTTGCTTTTAAGAGACAAGTATGGGCTAAACTCTGCTTGCAAAAGAATGTCAATTCATGAATTTATATATGTATATATATATATATATATATATATATATATATATATATATATATATATATATCATATTAGTGACTGTACAATTTAAGCTGCTACAAACTGCAAACTGTTGGTTAGTGCTGGGGGATGAGTGCACCCTGGTGGTCCCTCATAGACTGTTACCTTCACTGCCGCTTTGAGACTGCAAATTTTAAATAGTCCTGTGCTGCCATCCTGTGTTTAGTAGAAATGTGGAAATTAGTGTTTTAATGTGACAGAACAGGCCTTCCTTGGTGTAAGAAATACAGTTCTTACCCATCATTCATCTGTTTATTAGTAGAAATCTGCATGGTTTCCATTTCTGTCCTACAGGGCCCCCACGTGTGTTCATCTCTGCCCGTATCATCGATTTGAACGGCACAAGCACAGACTTGAACCCGCAAAAGGTGTGCTGGTCTATCACCACTCATCAACAGGAAGTAAGATGTCAGATTTTTCTGAGAAGTCATTTGGTTTCTAAGTCTGACCTTTGTCAGAGCATGCCTGACAAAGCTTCATCTCCCAGCTTCAGATGTACAGCATTTCAAACAGAAAGGTTAATTTGAGGGCCTGGACAAATTGGAGAAGGTCAAAATCTTCTTCCCCCTTCACAATATTACAAGGAAACAAACAGCTTGTTGGGAGGATGTGCTTGAAAGGCTGAATCACTGTGTGATTTAAAGAGCACTGAAGTATAATGAGTTCCAAAAGGCATTCACATAGGTTAGTGTGGATTATTTAGGTACTGCATGTAGGCTTTCAGCAGGCCTTGAGTTGAGTCTAAGCCTAACCAGGCTGCAATATATTATTCATTTTGTTTTTGGTTTTTATTCTGTGTGCACAGTGGATCTTGCTAAATGATGAAATGAAATGAAGACTTGAGCCAGAAGGTGGTGCTGTAGCTTCCTCAGAGAAAACTCAGTCAGTGCTCCCATTATAATGTTGATGTAATCCAGTAAAACCCACAGTCATCCAGTAATGTGATGTCACACATTAACACACTGCTTACCAGAAGTAAGCATCAGTTTACTTATATCACTGTATCATTTTAAGTATTGAGGTCATACTGAAAGAGCAAAGAGATGATGTATCATACTATATTTAAGCAAAATATTCATAGCAAAATATAGCAAACGCCAACATGATTGTCAACATGATATCAGTGACTGAGCAAATCAGAAGCAGAATTCAAACCGTGCTGTGTAAAAGTTGGTGTGGTGCTGTGTCTACACTTAACAGATAAATTAGAGAAGAATCCATTTTAAATATCTGTAGATTTTTTGCTACCAGCAGCCTAATGCAAAAATATATAATTTTTTCCCCTTTAGCTGAACCTATAAAATACCAAAAACAGCACTTTGACAGGCATAAAATAGAATTTTGCACCACGAAGGTGATTACCAAAGACTTATTGGCCGAAGGCTTGGCAAATCTTGGCATAGTGCGTAGTGTGTCTACATCAAGCAAAGACCTGACACAGGACCTGAAAGATGCAGCTGGCCTTTCAGCTGATCAATCTACTCAGAAGTGGTCTCGGTCGAAGGATCGCTGTCAAGAAGTCATTCTTAACGAAGGGAAAGAGGGGAAAAAAGGCTGAGGTATGCCATCTTACACAAAAACAGGACTGAAAATCAATGGTAACAGGTCTGATGTAATGAATCCAAATTTGAAATCTTTGGATGATGTCAGGAGAGAGTTACAACAGTCAGAGTCCACAACTCTCTTTAAAACACAGCAGAAGCTGTGTTATGGTTTGGAGCTGCATTTCAGCCAGTTGTGTTGGGGGCCATGTCAAAACTGATGGAATTATGAATGCAGAAAAATATAGTCAGAGTTTGATCCACCCGGCAATTTCAAAGCGTCTAATTGGCAACTGCATCATTTTTCAGCAAAATGATCCCAAACACACTGCCATGCAGTAAAAGCATACCTGGATAGAAAAAAACAAACTGGAACACTATCAGTCATGGATCGGCCTCCCCAGAGCCCGGACCGCAACATTTTTGAAGCTGTGTGGGATGATGTTGACAGAGAACAGAACAAATGGCAGCCAACATCCAGAGAAGAGCTATGAATTCCCATCAAGAAGCCTGGAGAACTATTCCTGAAAACTACTTAAAGAAAGGACAAGAAAGCTGCCTGAGAGAGTTCAGTGTGGAAGAATAAAGGTGATCTTACCAAATATCGACTTTCAAGCTTATTAGAACTGTACAAACTCTGTTTCTGTCAAATATCCTGTATTTCCATGTATGTTTGCACACTTTTCAATAAATAGCTGCACCTATTTTCATTTTCCTAGCAAAGCATAAAGAAATGCAGGGAGGGTAAAGACCTTTGCGCAATACTGTAGATCCATCAAAGATATATATATATCCTACATAATTATAACTGCCATAAAATATACAGTATGAAAGCGAGAGACATATACATTATCAAGGCAAGAACATTTTACGGATAGCATGTCGGGGGAAAAATATGAAAATGTAAAAGAATAAAAATTCATTTCTAATGAGAAAGTCAGATGTCATTTTATATCAGTTATCCAATCACATGATTCCTTTCCAGGTCACGTTGACTCATCATCTATTCTGATCTGAGATGAGTTGTTTTTTTTTAAGACAGATTTCCTCAGCAGCAGGCTGTAACCGTACCTCCGGGAAGATTACTGAGGAATAGCTGGCAGGCTTCGTGATGTCAGCAAAGGACCATGAGCTCCAGACATCACAAGTGCATGATGTGATCAAGAGCCGTGTGAGCACAAAGTGAAATAGGTGACAAATAAAACCACTCGTACACAGCTGCTAACAAATGATTATGCTCATTATGATATAATATGCCAATAATTTCTTCATTAATCTTACCAGTTTATAAGATGGCAGAATATCGTTTTCAGCCTAACACTCAAGAAGAATCATCTTATTATCATTAAAGACTAACAAAAACAGCAAATCATTACATATAGTAACTCTCATCATAGCAACCAGGGGGTCCATGCAGAACACAGAGGTATATTTTTTTCATATCTTGCAATCCAATTTTTATTACTTCTTTTTGTTTTTTTTAAATACAAATGTTTTGGGGTCCCTGTCAATAGCACCAATCTCCACTTATTTTCGCCTAATATTTGCCATCGGTCCTAAATTATAGTAGCATAGAATATCTAAGGTAAGGGCAGTCTGTCAATCATTTTAGAGAAGAAAGACTCAAGCGCTAACCCTGCCTTCATTATCTGGAAGTTATCAGAATGTTGGACCTACTGGATCTGAGAGAGCTGGGGCATGCCCAGGTTATGCCACACATGAAAAGGAGAGCTAAAACTGCTACATTACAAGCCCCAATCTAAGCAGGACTGACCCTCCTGGGAGGGAGGAGAACTCCACCTGTTGACTGTCCAATGATCAGCTGGAAGCTTTACTCAGTAACGATGTTACCATTCCTCCTCCTGTAACATCCTGAAAATAGCATGATGCAAATTGTGTGCCATACCTGTTGTGTCTGATTAGCTTTAGTTGCTTTTAGTTGTTTCTGGTGCCTGTACAATGATAGTGAGACCTTGGGTCACATTGCCAGCTGTAAGCCAGACTGGGCAGAAAAGGCTGCCCTTTGGCACCCATTCATTTCATTATAATTATGGCCTAGCTGCAGTGTGGGGGGATGGGAAGCTCAGTGGACTAAGGATCTCATCTCTGCTTTTTTGCAGATGATGAGCTTCTGTTGACTTCATCGGGAAATGGCCTCCAGCTTGCACCGGGCCACTTTGCAGTTGAGTGTGAAGCAGATGGGATGAGAATTAGCACCTCCAAGTCTGAGGCCATGGCTCTCAGCTGGAAAAGGGTGAAGTAACTACTTCAGAGCAGGGATGAGTTCCTGCCCCAAATTTAGGAGTTTAAGTATCTTGGGGTCTTGTTCATGAGTGAGGTGAGAGTTGATAGACGGATTGGTGCAACATCTGCAGTAATGTGGACAGAAAGCTGTTTATTTATATGTTAATCCATGTTCCAGCCCTCATCACTGGTCATGAGCTCTGGGAGGTGACTGAAAAAGTGAGATCCAAAGAGAAATGAGCTTCCTCTGAAGCATTGCAGACAGGGTGCTTTGGGAAGGATGCAGAGTAGAGCTGCTGTGAAACAGCCAAAGGAGCCAGCTGAGGTGTTTCAGGCATGTGACCGGAATGCTCTGGGGCACCTCTTTAATGAAATGTTTTGGGCATGCCCCAGGAGAAGAGGGTGAGGATAGACCCATGACATACTAGACAGATTAGATCTCTGAGCTGTCTGGTTGTGTGTGTTTTTTTTTTTCAGTTGTTTCATACTGAAGTCAAAATGACTCAGATTGACTTCATTATTTGTGTTTTATTATTGCAACACAAATAAGGTTTACTTGAAATTTCTGAAAACTAAGTGACACCAGAATCAAAGGATGGTAAATAATAATGTGGATGATATTTGGGATAAAAGCTTCAAGATGCATTAAAAGTATAGATTCTCCTTTTATAAAATCTGCAAATTTATTGTAACTTTACTCTGGATGATATTAATTACATAATTAATAATGTAACTGTTTTGGTGGTTTTAGTTGTTTTGGGGAGAAATATAACATAGTTGTGTGTGACTGCTCATCACGCTAATGTGTACTTTAGTCACATAGGCCCCGAGAGAACATGCACAGAGATGTGTAACAGTTTATTTATTCACCATTGCAGATGCTGAGGCCATGTGCAGCAAAGACACCCCTTGATACTTTGCTGTGGAATGTGGCATCAGTCCATGGTATGCCTCAGTAAAAATAAACTGCTATTACGTAAGTAATTATTATATCTGACACATATACGGGTTGTAATGACTAATTTAAAAAGTGAATAACCACAGTGACTGTGTATGTCATTTCTCACAGAAACACACTGCATTAAACCCCGTTGTGGTTGGCTATAGAAGTAGATCAACGCCCCTTTTGGCATCGCATGCATTGTGTCCCTGACTTACTCAGCAAAACAGGGTTTACAGCAATTTAGAATACACTGTATTAGCTAAATAATTAATCCTATCAATTTTAGATGATCTACACAAAACATCTGTTTCTTGTTAGTGTATGCTCTCTCTTTAGTCTTTTCCCTTGAGAACATTAATATTGATGACATAAAGGAAGACTGACCAAGCTCTCACTCTCTCTCCACCATTTCTCTCGCCCCCTCCCTCCCTCTCTCTTATACCCACACCCTGGATGCAGGCAGGCGTGCACACACCGGCAGAATCACTCAGCTTCCGTGTCGCTCTCCTTTCTCCAGCTCTGTGTCTGTGTCCCTCCCTGCTGGTGGATTTCAGCCCACTGCTTTGTGGAACATCGGTAAGAAAGACTCATCTTTCCTTCAGTGTGCTCTTCATTGCTCTGTTTCCGTGTGTCTCTCTTTAGTTCTGTTTTTAACCAGGACTCAGACAAAGGATTGGGGTGTGGCTGGATGGGCAATGGCAACAGACGAAATGATGAGAAAAAGGGATGCTGAGGATGGTGGTGGTCATAGTGATAAAGAAACAATATTGCAAATGTTTGGATACTTGGATTTAATAATGAATTGGAAAGGGTGAGAATATACCCGCTGCTATTAATATTAGTGGTTACCATAAGCGGATACACATGTCGTGATAAAGAAATGTTTCAGTGCACCTTTAAAATTCTGGCCATGTGCCCGGCATATCTATTTCTTTGTCAAAGTGATTTTACTAGGCCTCATTCAAATTCACACTAGTGAGGATAATTTCACTGTTGCTTGGTTTGCAAATGACTTGCTGCAGGCTTGTGGGCTTGTCTTATTTCCACAGAAGTCAGTGACAGAGCAGCGGCTCAAACACGCATGACTGGGCTAGACTGTGAAAGACAGATTAGTCAGACCTGAGGCTAGCCTAGGAATATGACTGCAGTGGAGCCTGTGGAGCATTGCCTACATCCACAAGGCTGCAGGGGTGGATGCGGTAAGGACAGAGAGAGAGGGAGAGAGAGAGAGAGAGAGAGAGAGAGAGAGAGAGATGATGCAGAGGGAGAGAACAAAGACTGGCCTTAGAAAGGTAAAAGCAGAGACAAAGGAAAGAAAATGCAGCTGGGTGAAAACAGGCACATGGTAACTACATCGACATTTCGGCGAAGCTAATATGAAGGGAGAGCATGAGTGGGAGGCAGCCACCACCCATATGCATCCATGTAGCGTGAGCAGCCCATGTAGTAGCCACTCCCTTTATGTACAGTCTGCAGTCGACTGCAAAGATTATGCTGAATACTAGACAAAGCTTTGAACAGGTTTAAAGGCTCCTGTGATGAACTTTCACATCCCTACACTGATTTTTGATTTTTAATAAATGACTGTTTACGTGATGCCGCATTTTCACAACATGAGGCTTGACTGGAAAGGTCAAATCTGTGTGCTCAGTTATCTTTCTCACCTTTGCCAGCCAAAATGTCTGACAAGCCCGACATGACTGAGATCGCTCGTTTCGACAAGACGAAGCTGAAGAAGACAGAGACAAAAGAGAAAAACCCTCTGCCTACCAAAGAGAGTGAGTGCTCGCACGTGTGTTCACCCTCTGCAACAATTTATTACTGTCAGTAGCTCCTCATCATCATTTCCTGTGCTGTCTAAAGACCACACTGTCAGCCAGCGGAGCACTGAAGCACGTCTTTGATGCACAGCAAAATCAAAAAGCAGCATCTTCTCACAGGTTTACTGAACACAAGCCCACCAACGGTGTGTTTTTCTCTTCTTTTCCAGCCATTGAGCAAGAGAGGAAAGGCGATGCCACACCTTGACTTGAGCACATGAAGAAAAGAAGCTGAGATGCCACAGCAAAAAAGCACTTTCTTTTGATTATCACAGTATTTGAATCGCTTTCATTGTCTTCAGAAAAGGGTGCTCTTGAGCTCCCTGGGATGCTATAAGGGTATATGGCATCCTCATAAGGGGGCTCTATAACAAATATGAAAACTTCAGCCTGGGTGCCTGTCTTGTGCTGTTAGCTTATAGCTAACATGTTTCCAAATGTTGCCAAACTGGGAAGTGTAGTGTAGTGATGTAGCACAGAGAGATAGGCAGGCATCCAGGCTGCAGGGCTGGTGGGGAGTTGGTTATGGACATGGGGGCAATTGAAGTCAAATCATGTGGGATGTTTTCTTAATAAACTTTTTACTTTTATTTATGAAATAAATATGAAGACATGGAACCAGTCAGCCGTGCGCATTGTGCTGTCTCGTTTGTATAGATGTGCAAATCAAGACAATGACAACCCCGCAGACACACGGTACTTATGAGGCAAAGAAATAAAATAAAGAAATAAAACTAATGATACACACACTGAAATAAAAATAAAAAAAAGACTGCAATATGTACCAGTGTACATCTTATTTACTATATGTGTGTCCGAAGTCTTAATGTTAACTGGATATTGTATATTAACTGTATATTGTCCATATTTGATTATTTGTGCACAACCGTTTTCATGGTTTACACTGAGCTGGAAAGCGTTATGGGCAGATGTTGTTGGCAATGTTCCAAAATATTTTAGCAGCGCTTGTAGGGAAATAGTTTAGTGAGTTTGTTTTACCAGCTTTTAGTAAACTCTAATATCTCAGAGCAAATAATAAGCCAAACAATAGCAACCAAAACTGGTCTTAATAAATAAATAAATACATAGCTGAGTGGGGTGTAACAGTGTTGGAATGTAACTCAAAAGACCCCAAAATCTATGAAACAGAAGGTTTGTTTCATAATGGGACAACAATATAGACACATAATAAATGCATATCTTTCCAGCTGGCGCAAGGTTGAATAATTTCACATTAGCATGTAACGAACATGGTCCCTTTGTTCAGAAAACTTTCATTACAAAAAAAAAGCAGCCTAATAAGTAACAGTTGTTTTACTCTGAAGAACTAGCTAATTTACATTATGTTAAAGCGATAAAGGTTATTTAGGAACATGATCCAAACATAAAGAACACATTATACTCTCTAGGATGCTAAAGGTAGGCTACCAACCATGATGCCTGGTTTACATACAGTATAACCTAAAATCTCCTCATTTAAAGGCTCATTTGATGCTTCTGTTTAATTAGTGTATTTGTTAGTGAAAGGTGATGAAAAATATTGCAATAATGCAGGTTTTCTGTGTGGAGTTTGTATGTTCTCCCCCTGCCTCCATGTGTTCTCTCCAGAATCTAAAGACATGTAAATCGGGGGGGGCTTAGGTTAGTTGGTGATTCTAAATTGCTCATTGGTGTGAATAAGAGTGCAAATGGTTGTCTGTCTCTTTGCATTAGCCCTGCGACATGCTGGTGACCTTTCTGAGCTGTGCCCTGTCTCATAATATATAGCAGCCAGTGCAACTGCACTGGATAAGTAGAAGAAGGTGGATGAATAGGTTATTGCTATTGACATATTATACACACAGAAAAAATATATTTATCAACCTGACTTATGTGACATTTCAAGGGCTCTTGCCACCCTGCTGGTGCTGTTTATGCCTTGGCACATGATAAATTAACTAGAAAAACACTTAAAAATAGAAATATAGAAGTTCAAGATTAATTCAGAATTATAAAATCATTCATTTCTGTTCACCTTATCAGCTAATGTTTCAAGCTTTTATACTTGACTGGAGAGATCATCACCAAGCACTGCAGTTTCAGTATGAAAACTACCACTAAATAAATAAAACCAAAATGAAAAGGATTCAGCGTGTCCGCTTTTACAAGAATTCCCCACAAAGGTGAGATCTGCAGCTTCTTATTTCAACTTGTTAAACTGCAGTTATGCACCGGGGCTGCTGTCTGTGACATCCTGCAGCTATGAACGAGTCTCTGAAGAAATGTTTACTGGCCTCACAGCTGATGGTGCAGCTGTTGTGATGGACAGATACAGCAGCCACATTCCTGTGTGCAAAAATCAGCCCTATCCTGTCAGTCATTCACTGCATTGTTCACAAGTCAGAACTTCCGGTCCATGATTGTAAAAAAAAAAAAATCTATAAAAAGAAAAACACAGAGCTGAGTCATTTTCATATATTTATTATTTATATAGATATAACCTTTTTCTCTTTGTCAGGCGATTTGCAGATGTGGGTAAAAGAGGAGTGATGCTGTGGACAAACCTCCAAGGGAAAACAGGGAAAGTCAGTCAAAAGAGCAGAGTTTTCTCTTAAGACTCTAAAGTGTTTTGTCCTGTTGCAATTTTATATTAAACATTGAAGTTAAATTGCACAGATGACCAAATAGTGCTAAGTGGAAGGGTGGGTGGGGCAGTAATTCTGGCACATTAAAATAGCATTTAATCATTTCTATTGTTACATTTGATTGCATCACCTGTGCCTGAAGAGGAAAACATGAAACTGTGAATATTGTGCATATTAATTTAATTTAATCACAACATTCTTGTAAAAGCTGTGGTTATAGCCATTTTCTGAGTTCTGAAGGTGTTCAGATGAAGTTCAGGATTATTAACAACCAATAATTAAGGTTACTGAATAATAACCACATTGACAACAGTAAGAATTACTCCAACAGACTTCATTCAGCTTTCAAAAATCGCTCCCCACGCACAATATCAGTGATTTATAACCCAAAATCTGCCTGTGTTGCTCCTGCCACTCTCCCTCCGCTTGTCAAAACTGTCACCCCCCCCCCACCCCCCCTTTAGGCCCATTTCTCAGACTTCACACTGCAAGCCATTCACCAATGTTCACTGGCCTCGTGTGTCTGCAGTGTTATTTAGATCAGCTTCATTAACGTGCATATTATTCACGTCATGATAGCCAATTCAAAACGTGGCGGGGGGTGGGGGGGGTAATGCATCCTGACACTGAAATTCATTATATAAAATTCATACTCCATATAGTGCATAAAAACAAAGCGGTACTTCCAATTCTGTGTGTGTGTGTGTGTGTGTGTGTGTGTGTGTGTGTGTGTGTATGTGTGTGCGCGCGCGCGCGCGTGTAAGGCGAGTGGGGGTGCTTAGTGTATATTATTTAAAAAGATACAAATAAATACTA
>VUQJ01038427.1:1582-25164 GCA_015108635.1 Andinoacara biseriatus | reverse complement strand
CTGCTGGCATCTGATAGTGGTATAAAGGACACACTGGAGAACAGCTAATTATTGCTGTAATTTGTCACAAAGCAGGTCTACTTATATTTACAGTGGAGCAACTTTTAGGGTATTAATAGCCAATTCTTTATGAAAGCTTGGGTGAAACTATCCTTGGACATTCCCACATTACCATATACGCACACCTGCACAGATTTCAAAACTAAAATTCACACCAATTTTAGTTTTGAACAAGGTAAGACACTGAGCTAAGATACATCTATATTGTCTTTACAGAGGATTATCTTACTAAACAGTCACTTCCAAACCAAAAACCCTCCAATTTCTGATATCACTAAAAAATTAGTTCAACGCACCAGGCATTTATTGTAGAAAATTAAACTACCTTTTAGACACTACTATACTGCCTTATAGGACTGGGTGATATATCGAGTTTAATAAATTGAAAATACATCTTAGATGAGGCAACATTGTTTATATCGATAGTCTGTCGCGTTACAATCACACTTGTAGATCCACAAGTTCACCTTTCTCCCAATTTGTCTCTGCACAATTTCACATTCTCTCCCTCACTGCTTCACCCATAAATCATGCAGGAAGCAACAGTGTGGAGAAGAGACAAGAAGTTATTGAAGAGGAGCTGGTTAATAAGGAAAAAAAAAAGTGCAATCATTTGGAGATGGTTTGGATTCAAAGTGTCAGATGAGCAGCAAGATGATGTATTCTGTAGAGAATGCTGAACACAAATTCTGACAAAAGGTCCGAGCACTCATCTTCTCCACTATGCATAGTATTCCAATGGCCACATCGCTAGCTGTTAGGATAACTGCGGAAGTCCTCAGCCCAGCACGATGGCACCTCAGCAAAGGTGCAGGTGGCTAGAATCCTGCTGACTGAAGAATGGAATTTTGTTCAGTCTGTTTACATGTTTTGTTATTTGCACAGAGTACTAGATGTGCAGGAGTACACACAGGGGGAAGCAGTTAGGTGAAGTCTGGAGACTGGCTTTTTAAAGAATAAGTCAGCCTTTTGCCATTTTTGTTCTGTACGTTTTCCATTTACATGCCAACAACGCAGTTGTGAGCCTTTTGCTATGGAGGGGGAAAAAAAAGCATTAATTTATTTGAGGAGCATTATTTAAATATTCCAATAGTTTATTTTTGAGCAATGTTTATTGTAGTTTATTTTTTTCTCATGTACATTTTCAGCTCAACATTAATAAAAGTACCGGGTCCGTATCGCCCAGCCCTACTGCCTTATAACCAATTCAATTAATAGAAGTTGGGGTGGCAGTGGCGCAGTGGGTAGGTGCTCACCTTGCAATAGTGCACAAAATTGTAAAGCACTTTGAGTACCATGAAAAGCGCTATATAAGTGTAAGGAATTATTATTATTATACAAAAAATTGTAGTATCCCATTAGCAACATATAGCTAGTGCTTTTAGTGCATTCTCCACTTACCAGCAACCACTTGGTAAGTGGTTGCTGCCTATGATTTTTTTTAGTCGCTTGCCGTGATCACCAGTAGTCGGCATAGCAGACGCCCACTTGTCTGCAAACACAAACTACTTGTAAAGTGGTAGCAAGACTGAAAAGGGCAACTTGAACTGATACAGAGACTGTTCACCTTCAAAGTAAATGCTGTGCCTTACCACTGCAATCACAAAACATTTGAGATTTTTTTTTCCTCCCCTCATGACCATCAGTTGTCAACTCGACACTAGGCCTGTGCAACTGTAACCTTAAGCAAACTTGTGACGTGTTGGCCAGGGCTGTTTTATTTTAGCAGCCCCTCCAAAGGCAACCTAAGGTATTCTGCAAATCATTGCAAGCTGGCAAGTTGTATAATATTGCACAGAATGAATTGATGTCAACTTAAAGTGACACATCATAAACGTGTTAACCATGTCCTTTGTTTGCAGCCTAGATATGTTGCTAATGAAACTGGGCTTGCAGATAAGATTACAGACTAGGTCTTATCAAATTGTCTTTCAATGAGTGGATTAACATGTCACAAGTCTGTCCATCAACTCAAGTATCACAAACCACACCCCAGCATCAGAAATGGCTCAACTTCAAACTTTAAATAAATAAATAAATAAATAATAATGACACTGTCAAATGTACTCAGAGATTCAGCCTGGAAAATTAAGTTTTCCTAAACATAAGCCAACATGTGTCTTGGTCTTAAAAGAGCACTCAGCAGATGCTGCTCATGGTCAGGTAGCTCTAGGCCTCATTTTAGTACTCACTCTGCATTGAAGCCATTGACATGCAAGATCCTCATCTGTTTCACTATGGTGCTCTTTCCCGACTCTCCAGCTCCTGAGAGAGAAAGAAAGAAAATTAAATACTATGGATTATGTGAAAGACCTCACTGAGACTCAAATGCTCAGTGTTTGTCTGAACTACCAGTTCACAGTATGTGTGTAAAGTACCATTTCCTGTACATGGACAAACATTGTAGCTCACTAGAAGCTTGTAAAGGTCCCAAACTGTTATTGGTTTAACTGGGAAAAAAAAAACACTAAAGACCATGTAAAGTTTTAAATATAAAACAAAAAGAAATGGACAGTGGGTTCATCACAACAATGTTCCATAATTGCATTTGTTATAGCTGCTCATTCTTTTTGTTTTAATGCCCATAATTAGTGTACAGTTGCCTACAACTGTCAAATAGTGCAGCGTCCATTGTTACAGGCATGCTTGCACTGGTGACATCATGAGGTCACAGATGTGACAAGTGCAAGTAAGGTCACAAAAGAAGGAAAAGACTATCAATATTATCCAAGAGGTCAGAGAACAGGAGAAGATCTTGGAAATTGTGTTTAAAGCATTTCAAATACCAGTTTATCTAGGTGTCTACTCATACCTTCTCATCTTTAAACCAACTACTACAATGACAAGTTTCTAAATTCTCATTCTATCTTCATTCTGCAGGATCAGTCACCCTTAAAACAGCCAGGGACAAGAATCCTCTTCACTGACAAGAACAAGAAGCCCAGCAGCAGATGTTACAACTCCCACAGAGCCCTGATCTCAATACAGTGATGTCAGACTGAAACTATATAAATTAAGCAGAACCTGTGATTTTGGTAAGATACTGAACCTACAGGTAGCATGAAAAATTAGAATTAGAGAATACTGAATCAAATTAGTTTGTCAACTACATGTTACAAATACATTTGTCCTCACTTTATCATTAGAGCCTAAGTCTTTCTGTGCAACACTGTATGATCTGTGTGTAATGCATTTTGTTTGCCAACAGACTGAAATTGGTAGAATGCAGCACTGCCAGGCTGTTAGCTGCAGGTTGCCAGATGGATTGCATGCATCTGCTGTAAGAACGAAACTCAGTTCTTGCCCTGTAATGTCAGACCTGCAGTATGTACAACTACATGAGGAGTGAGTACATTCAATTACAAGTTGCAGCTATGTTGCACGGTCCAGTGCTTTTCCTGTCTCAGGCCTTTTTTCCCCCTCCAGCCATCACCTCTTTGTCTTAATTTTACTCTGAAATTTAGTGCCAGGATCCAAATATTATGTACATGAATTCAAAATTAGTGTGCTAAATAAAAGGAAACATTTTGTGCTTATTTAAAACTAAATGTGAATCTGAAACATGCCTTCCTTAACCATCAAGCCATATGTATATTGTATTTGATTAATCATTATCTAGAGATTAAATATTTACTAACTTTTTTGTATTATTGCTCTATGTAGTGGTACATATCTGAATGACAATGAATCTCATTTTGGCATTTATTCTACTGTGTTTAATACAGCAATACTGAATAATTTAAAAGTTAAATTTGATGAAGGGACAGATGTCATTTATCCGATGGTTGTCGTTTTCTCTTTGGTTAAATGCCCTGAAACATGTAGTCTACATACTTTCCTTCAAAACGTAAAAGACCTAAAAGTAAAAACATATCGAATGATGATGCCAGTGCAAAGCTGACTGGCAGTTTACAGCAATTTAACCAGCGATTCTCACCCATAAGATGTACTTGTGGTAGTCAGAAAGGATCAGAGAATCCATGTGTGAGTTTAAGACTTGCTACAGTGAATACCATGACTCTCAAAGTTGAGGAATGACCTCACGTTAGTGTCAGCTCTCCTCTTTCTCTGCCTGCTACCTGTCTTATCAGATTCCATTGTGAAGCAGAAGCACTAAAACATCATGCAAAATAATGACAAATACTAAAATACAGTAGTTACAAAATTGTAAAAGCCACACTAATGATTTTAAAACCTGGGTCATACTTCCAAATGAGTATTATCCAAAGTGAACTTGCATTGTAAAATGAAAATACTGAGTGACTGACACATAAAAGATGTCCAATCTGTGTGCAACTTTCAGATAAGAAAGGAGAGAGTTGGATATGATACTATAGTCAAACAGTTTCCGAGAACTTTCAGAGTAAAAATAAGAAATTCATTTGTTATGTGGACAACCATTATGACTGCTGGTAGACCTGGAGCGTTAACATTAATGACAAATTTACTGAGGGAGATCTAAAATAAATAAATAAATAAAAAAAATCCGACAACCAGGATGAAACAGAATGACAGACGGAACAATATTGATGGAGAAACTCTGAAGATTTTTCTTCAAACATCCCAGTGCAGAAGGAGCAACAACCTCAGACAAAAAACTGATTCATTACAAGGACAACAAAACCAAAAACACCACACATGTGCTAAACAGTGTATGCTATGCAATGCAGTCAGGTGTGCGGGGATCTTTACCCAGGACAAATCAAAACCACTCCACACATAACAGGAGAGCCACCTCAACAGGACGACTCAGCTGTACACCTGCACCTGAAGGAGAAAGGACACCCATTCACACTTTAAACTGAACACAGATCGTTTGAAAGAAGAGTAAAGGAGGCCATCCCAATCTACTGTGAACAACCACTGTTGAACAGAGGTGGTGACATGCAACACCAGCTATGGCCATCTACAATGCAGTCTTGAGAGCCCTTCTCAGGCATTTCAACCCCCACTCACACCTTGCCTCACGTGATCTCAATAGCTCACGATGGTAGGGTGGGGTGGGAGATGCATGTCTACAGAGATTCCACACCTTGGCCCCAGAGACATAATGACCAACACCTTTATTCAGCCCATTAATCATGCATTGATTGGAGTCAATGACCAGCTCCAAAAGGGACAACCCCCACAAGGGGATCATTTTGGAACTGAAGAAGCCTCCTGGATGAGAGGCAAGACATCTTTACAAACCTAAAAAAAAACAAAAAAAACAAACAAAAAAAACCCCCAAAACAAAAAACTGCTTCCCTCTTTTCAAGCACTCAATACAACCATGAACTGGACAACTGAGAACCTACACAGACATATCAAATCTAAAGTGTGTCATTAGGCCATGCACAGCCAGAGAGAAGTCAAAAGCAATGAAACCTACGCAAGTAGAGAACGCAACACTGCTAATTGCACTTTTTAAAAACAAAAACAAAAAACCCTGATCACTGTAGTTATATTAGCTAAAATTGAGGACACCCCCCCTTCTTTTTAAAACAGTCCTTTGCAAACACTTTGGCAATATTAAAATATGCAGTTTATGTACAGGCAAACAAAACCCAAAAATAATGCTCCACATGTAATGTGGTATCTTAAAGCTGCTTAGATTACCATCCTGAGATTTTATCTAGTATGTATTTTAGCAATTATTAAAAACCTGATGGAAAGATGGAAGAACAAAACTTAGTAAGTAACCTATAGGATTAATATTGTACAGCAACAGATGCCGGGTTCAGTGTCTGATCTGGTGTAGTATCATGAAGGATGAAAGCAGAACGGCATGTTAATTTTTTTTTGGGGGGGGTCATTACATTTACTTTTGTGAGACTGACCAATACAAGCACAGAGCACTCCAGCAGTTTTCTACCGCTCAGCTTTGTACAAATGTAAACATAGAAAAACTGAAAAGGAATGCTGTAGCTGGATCTGTGAAATGGAACACAAAATATCCACTATTGTACACACCGAGTCATGAAAAGGCACCATTTTATAACTATCACTTAATCTGAAAGCAACCATCATAACAGAACTGGTCTGAATGCTGCTACCCTTTGAATCAATCAGTGTGTGATATTTCTAAGTGAAACAGGTCCCGCTAACATGGGCCTATTAACACTTTAATTAGATTAGTTAATCCAATCAAAATTTTGTATTTAAGCTAATGGCCAGACCAGAACTGTAAACTTCAACTACACTGAGCCAGAAGAATGCCATTTTTTAGATCCAGCCTTAACTCTTTAAGATTATTTTTGGTAGATTTACTGACTGTCCAGCTACAGAGGTCATCTTATTCACAACAGGGATACTAAGCTAGCAAGTAGGTATGAGCTGAGTGACCCTTTTATGCTTCGTTTACCCTTAAACATAACAAAGAAATAAAAAATTTAAAAAAAAAAAGTTGTCTACAGACCTGCATTTAAATCAAACTGATATTTTAATATTTGAAAGGGAGCAAACTTTATGGAAAACAGTCATTTTCGCTCTTGGGTCCTTCTCCTTTTCTAAAGTCACCACAACTTCCTCCCTAATGCAAGTAGTAGCATATCAAACAATCCACACCCTCAGTAGTGTTTTGTTAATTAAAAATATTTTTATCCCAAGGGAACAACAAATTCTTAGTTAAAAGCCTGTGAATGGCTATAAAAAAGGAGGGCAAAGATGAGAGCTCTGCAGGAAAAAGTCAAACACTTTTATTTGTCTCTTATGTAATGCAAGAGACCCAACCCACCTCCATTTCACTCTGACACACAACCACATGTCTTACACATGTTAATTTCTTCATTAACCAAGTTTTGGTGAGCTTTTCTTAGTCACATTCTCTTATGTAGGGGCTGCACGCCCACAAACTGCCAAGTAATGTAAAACTGCTAGTTTGGCAAACTTGAGGCCTGCATGATTAGTGCTATAATGAGCACTGCTCAGCATGCTGTGAAGTCCCAAACTAATACAACTAAAAAACACTGGTTTAAAAAAAACAAAAAAAACAAGCACGCATAATTCAATTACAAATTACAACAACCTGCTTCTGATTGATGATCGTTAACCCCTTGACCATTGCCAGCAGTTTACCACCTCACATGTTTGCTTCCACATCATTGTATACTCTTAAACCAACCAATGGGGCTACAGCAGGTTTGAGTGTTAGCATTGTAGAATGACCATTTGACAGCAACATGCTGAAAACACAGCACTGCATTTTTAGCCTTATGCTAGAGCAAAGTCACACTGATGACAATGTTTCCCAAAACAACATCCCAGAAGGTTGAGCAGGGAGGAAGCAGTCAACTGTGCAAACGGAGAGGCCTTATCTGTAAAGCAGCAAGCACAGAAAAGATTAGGAGGGGGGGGGGGCAAAAAGTCAAACTCACCTAAAAGTAGTAGTCTGTGTGTTGCTCTGTATATTTGCTTGTCTTTCTGGAGCTGCTTCTCTATCTTTTTGTTGGCTTCTCTTTGTGCCTTCTCCTCATTTCTCTGGTCTTCGGTCTTATGGTTGCCCAAACAACCCATCTTCCCGCAAGAAAAAAAGAAAAAGGGGGTCCAGGGGAGGAGGAGGAGGAAGAAGTAGGAGGTGGAGGGGAGAGGGAAGGAGGAGGGGGGTAATGTAGAAAGAAAAATAAATAAGATACACTAGTCTAGATCCCTCGTTTGACCCGCGGATTTGGCAACAACGTTACCCACATTTACACCGTTTAAGGTCCGTGGCGCCCCTCTGTAGAAAATTTGAGTCCGTAACGCGTATTTTGCTGTCAGAGAAAGGGCAGGATACTGTTGCTGACGACACGGAGGCCGCCTTCTCAGTTTGCTGAATCCGGCTCGGGCTTTTTTCCCCCTTTTATATGCAGTAGTTTGTTTCGTTTTTCCAAGCGCTCCCAATTCAGCCGTGCAAGATAAAGAACTGTAATCCACAATGTCTGTTATAATATTACCAAAAAAAGGCGGTTTACCTCAAACGGAGGCAGAAAAAACACCCTAATTTGCATCTCCAAAAGCCCGGGTCTTGCGTCTCACAGCTGCCCGTGACAAGGAGCCGAACTCGGCGTGTCCGAAAAGCTCGCCCGTGCTGTAGCGCGGCTCGTTTCCAAGTCGCTTTTCATGACAAACATTTCCACGGGTGTATACTTATACTCTATATCTATTTTTCTGTCTGTCCCGACGGCTGTCTTCGTCGGGGACCTAGCAGGACAGCTGTAAGGCAAATAATATTTACACCCAAACGAGCTACATGTGTGGTATTCTCACTGCTTCCGTCGTCATCTGGCTCTTTTTCATTCTCTGCATCAAATCAGCCCAAGCCAGCCCCAAACTCAGTGCGGTTGCCTTTTCGTCTTGAACCCCTCGCACCTCCAAATCCGAAACGATCCAGTATCCCCCCCGATTTGTCCTCCTTGTATGTGATGGCTGTTCCTTGCCGTTCTCTCCTCCAAAGGGCCTTCTCTCTCTGCCCCTCGCTTTTGTTGCTGAAATGTGTTATCAGCCCCTCACATCGCCACCAAGTCTCCAAAACTGCGCACCGATAGACTTTTTTTAAATTCCTGGCTCGGCTCCGACGAATCCCTTGAAAAGAAAAAAAAAGTCATTAAAAAGGGGGGACAAAATAACAAATAGAAAACGTGACCAAGACGTGAAAATCCCTCGAAATGTATCCACGTTTCTTGCAGGTGAAAAAGCAACCCCCGCTGTCAGACTCAGCTTTTTTTTTTTTAAACGGCCTATATATGTGTACACATACACACTGTCATACAACATACATTTATAAATGTAGATTCCTCTTGAATCCTAGGTGGGTAAACAGGCTTACAGGCTTGAGAATACATGTGCATTTACATTCACAAAAAGTAGGACGCGGGGTTGTTGTAGCAGCACATTCCCACCGTGAAGGCCGCTCCCCTCCTGGCCGCTGGTCGAGGAAGGTGAAAGACAGGAATACCCAATTCTTGGAGGTTATTATTTTCTCCCTTTCTCTCTTGCTTTCTCTCTCCGAGAATAGTAGCCTACATTGAAGAGAAAGACAGCGCTTTTAGAGAGACGGGGTGGGGCCACACAGCGCTCATTGAACCCTGGGAAGGAAGGACCGAGAGAGGAGGAGGAGAGGCCGCTTCGCCTCGTCACGTGGCCCGAGTGCGGCGCTGCGTCAGCGGCGCAGCTGAGTGGAGGAAAAAGGCGCCCTCTTCAAGGAAAAGGATCTGAGATGGTTTACATGCAGTGATAGCAGCTGGGGTCAGGGGCACAAGACCCTGATACACAGCCAGGGCTTCAAGGGGTACTCAGATCTTAGAAGACCGCTAGAAATTCTGTTACAGGCCCATTCCAAACTTTTTTCAGTAAAAATACAATCATTAAACAGTAAATATCCTTGGTGCATTAAGTTACTTTACAATGGACCCATTATGTTCATTTCCTGCGCCATGTTTTTATCCTTAAACTCTGCTAAAAAGTTTTCCATGATTCACAATTCAAATAATTATTTTTTTTCTTGTATGTGGCCTTGGACTGCCATAGAATTCATCTTCATCCTTGTCTGAAAAAAGCAGTTAGCTTATTCTGACTGGCTTTCTCTTACAAATGGTAGGTGTGGGTCAGGTGGGTTCATTGTCTGTCTGAGATGACCATATTAATGATTTCTGCTCTGTCTGTCTGAGCTTTTGGCTTTGCACACACACTGACCTCATTATTAAAAACTGAGTGAAAATAAAGGGTCCCCTCTAACAATGCAGGCGGTGGACCTACTTTTGACTACTTGCTTTGAATCTATAAAGTAATGAGAAAAAAATAATAAAACGTTCAAATAAATGCAGTGGTGTGCAACATTTTTCCTATAAGTGGCATAAAATTCAAATCTTTAGTGAGGGGTGTCCTCCAGAGGAAAAAAAATCCAGTCTTCTGCAATCTGAAATATTCAGTTTGATGTGGACTTTATAGGTTGTTTTAGCTTAGTCATCTCACTCATGGCTTAGTCATTCAGGCACAGAATGTGCATTCATTTTGTGATTTTAATGTCATGTGCTCTGTTATGATTTTTGAGAATAATACTCAAAAACGGTTTCACACTGGCTTCTACCCTATCTGGAGAAGTGTTGTCTGCTTCACCCCAGAAATTTTATTTCGAAAATAAAGATATTGAAGCCACAGATAACCGTAACCAATGGCAGTAGCTGTATTTTCGAACACAATTGTGCAGAGATAAGTGCGCCGACATCAGCACTCTCTAAAGCTTGACCAAAGTGTACCAAAGTGCTCAGCTTCCTTTAGATATCCATCAACTATAGTATAACCTGTAACAAAACCTACACACATTGATATATTCACTTCTTGTAATATCCTGACACAATCCGGGGTGGAGTGTTTGTTTTTCCTCTCCATCTAGATCTGGAGATATCAAATGAAACTGCAGCATTTTGCTACCTATAACCTGTGATTTTGAAGGTAATCTATCAGTTCACTACCCTTAGGCCAGCCCAGCTCTCCTTTACTGATATTAAAAACAGTGCTAAAATATCACAAGTCACAAACAGCTAATCAAACGACTACATGACTTGCTTAAGGCAGGACTAGGAACTTTCATCTCCTGGTGACCTTTGAAAAGTTAATTTAGATGCTTGAAAATAAATGTCCAAATAAAAGTCCAGATTTGTTATCAAGATGGCTAATGGGTGGCCAGACTTTCTTTTAAAAGGATGCTGACAGAACACTCTCTTTCAAAGGGACAGGTCATCAGTGCGGTTAGGTTTTTTTAGGCACTAGGTGGCAGCAGTTTTCTAAATCGGTGAGGCAGGTTTGAGGTTCATTCCTTTGCTTCCTAGTTATTTCAATGTCTGCACAATTAAAAAAAAATCATATTATTTGTTTGGTTTTGCTCTTTAAGTTTTGCTGTTTAGAATCTTTAGTCTACACTTCAGGTTTTCTTTACCTCTGTTACTTTGTAATCTGGTTTCTGTTGGTGTTTTGAGTTGTTATTTATACTCAATACTTTATTTAAGATTTGGCTCCCCTGGTTTCATCTTCTACCTTGTTGTCAAGTGTTTGCTGCTGTTCTGTGAGTCCCTTTAAGTTACTTCCTGTTTTATTTTGTTAGTCTGCTGTTTCTTGTGTGTTGCAGTTAGTTTTAAATTGCTTTGTTAATATTTTAATTAGTTTCAGCTGTGTCTTGTTACCCTGGTGTTTCTGGTATCCCTGATTATTGTATACCTGTCTGGCCTCCCTTGTGTATTATCTGTGGAATTTTTGTTATTTAGTTACCTTTTAGATGGCCTGCTTTGCCTCAATAAAGGTTTGCTTTTTTTGTTTAAGAAGTTGGTCTCAGAAATCTGCATTTGAGTCCACTGCAGACCTGGTGTTCTTTAAAACTAATCAGTAAAAATCCCTGAGGAGAAGTCTACCACCTTATATAGCACTTTTCTACTCTATGTTGAGCACTCAAAGCACTTTACACAACATGCCTCATTCACCTGTTCACACACATTCATACACTTCTTTCTAAGCTTTAGTGCTTTCTATCTAAGATTCACATTCATTCATACTGTGAAAGTTCCATCGGAGAGGAACTTGGGGGTTCAGTATCTCAACATCAAATTGCCCAAAGAGCCACAGAAGACAACTGAAGTGCATTTCTTTTTTTTTTTGTTGAAGACAACCCCTTTCACATCTAGACAAGTCAAGCTCTTGAAGAGGTAGGCATGCATGTCATTGTAAACGTGCACAATCAAGAAACATCTTGTTGATAGAAGTAGCAGGTTGAATTGTGAAGTGTGCAGGCCTATAATCTGACATGCTAAGATTCAGCCAAATACTGCAAAAAAACTGATCAGAGTGCAAATGGATAATGACTCAATGCATACTGCAAAAGCAACCCATGAGTTTTCAAGGCAAAGAATTGGGATATTCTTCAGTGGCCAAGGCAGTCACTTGATCTCAACCCAACAGAGCAGCTTTTCACTTACTGAAGACAAAACTAAATGGAGAAAGACCCACAAACAAGCAGAAGCTAAAGGTGGCTGCAGTAAACACAGCATTTGGTGATGTCCATAGTTTTTAAACTTCAGGCATTCATTGACTGAAAAGGATTTTAACTCTAGTAATAAAACCAATCCTCCATCCATCCATCCATCCATCCATCCATTTTCTTCTGCCTATCCGGGGCCGGGTCATGGCCCAGACTTCCCTCTCTCCAGCCACCTCCACCAGCTCATCAGAAGTGACCCCAAGGCGTTCCCAGGCCAGCCGAGAGATATAATCTCTCCAGTGTGTCCTGGGTCTACCCCGGGGCCTCCTCCCAGTGGGACATGCCCGGAACACCTCACCCAAGAGGTGGCCAGGAGGCATCCTAATCAGATGCCCGAGCCACCTCAACTGGCTCCTTTCGATGAAACCAATCCTTATATTTAAAATTATTTGTATGTGTACTTATTTTTAAGCGTCTGAAAATATGGGGCTATGTGTAAAAATGATTGTAATTCCTAAACTGTTAAAACAATATTTATTTTAAACTCATTTGAATTAAAGCTGAAGGTCTGCACTCCAATCACATCTTGATTGTTTGATATAAGCACTGTTGTGGTGTACAGAGGCAAAATTACACATACTGTGTCACTGTCCAAAAACCTGTGTCTGCATAATGCAGCTTTACTATCAATACGGGTGTGAGTTTATTTGTATTTTTAAGGAGGTAGAGTGAAGTGCATCAGTGATGGATGCTGGCAAATGATCTGTAAATGTTAGAGGAACTGAAGTGAGACTGTTCCCGGCAACAGATCAATATTGGCTCAACACCCATCAAAACCAGGGTGCTAAACTCAGTAAGTAAACCTCACTTCGAGTCAGAGTGCCAGTTAGTCATTTTGCCGATTTCTGTGCATGTCCTCTTGCACACACGTTGAGCACAAATTATAATTCTGATCTTAAAACTAAACCTGAGACAACATCTGAAAGAGTCTTCCTCGCCTTTGTCATCGCTTGTCTGTTAAATAGCCAAGCACACATGCACTCACATCCCCATCTAGGAACCTTCTAGGGTATGTCCGATGGCATCTCTTTTTAACTGCACTGTCATGAAATGTTAGCTGCACACTCAGCACTCATTGTCATTATGATCAATTTAGATTTGCTGCTTTTGTCCTTTTTTTTTACACTCCGGGTGCTTATCTGCCCGTAGAGAAATAACATCTGAATATCTGCAAACATACAAAGGGAATTTATTAGTATAGCTTGAAATAATACAGCTTGACATTTTGTGGTGTTGTAACTTTAGATGTTATACTCTCCTATGCATAACCTCTCTTGTCTGGGTGCAGGGGTTATTTTGAGGGACGTAAACCCAAAGTAAGTTCCACTGCCACACTTTTAACAAAACACTTTGCAACTGAAATTTTTATTATTTGTTATTGCTTAGTATATAAAAAACATTAAAGAAAAATGTCCAGTAAAATTTCTGGAGAGTTGGCATCTCTTTTCTTGTTTTGTCTGAATACTCAAAAATCCTTATTTGAATCACTAACATGTAAAATTAAGAAAAGTAGCTCATTTTTAAGGAAAAGCTTAAAATTAGCTTAAAATTTTTTTGAGTTTTGACTTTGTGGGAGCTTTAGGGGTTTTCTAGCCCTGTACCTTTGTTGATTATAGGTTAGTTTGTTCCCTCTTGTATTCCCTGCCTGTTCCCCTGTCTTGTCATCTGTGATATGTTTCCTCATTATCCCCTGTGTATTTATCTTCCCTTGTACCTTGTTGTATTGTCAAATAGGGTCAAAAATAATTCACTCCTGTAGAGTAAGAAATAAAGCCAGTGACATGCAACTAACACCAAAATATAGCTGAATCTGATGGAGTATAACAACATTGGGTGGTAAATACTGCAGTGTAGTACTGGCACATAGAAAATTTGGGGTGGGCGAAGTATACGCTCTACTGAGTGCCCTTGTAGTTTAAAATTAAAGCACATTTATATTATTTATGGTGCCAAAACTGTCCTTTGATACACAAAAAGATCATACTGGATTTTTTTTTTCAAACCTTTCTTGTATATTTAGAACAAAGGTAATGTTATTGCATTATAGGTCCTTGCACTGATCCTCACTCTGTAGTCACACCAGCTCTTTAATGGCCTCGCAGCCATGAATATTAGATACACTTCCCTTCACCCCTCAGTGCAAATATGATGAGCCAGCCTGACGCGGCTTTAAGGAAACAAACAAAGAGATGCGTGAGAATCTGTCTGGGTTTCAGATATATCCGAGAAGTTTCTGTGATACACTAGTTTGAAAATAATGCAAGAATGAAGGCAAAGCTGCAACTTGCAGATGCATGAAACTTACAGTAGTCTTGAATAACAATTTTGAGCAGAGTCACAGCCAAAATATTGCATGTAAAAATCACGGTTGCTCTTTACTGTTTGTCTGCTTTTGTGTAAGTCTGGAAGCGTGTTTTAAAACAAAGCAGTGATAGTGGATATTCTCCTGAGTGAGAATAGCTTCAATATGAGCATAGTAACAGAGATGCTGGGTTACAACCCATTATGTCTGAGAAAGAGAAAGACAGCGAGAGGGAGAGGGAGAGAGAGACAGAGAGGTGAGGAGGAGGAGGAAAGGAGGGTGTGACAGAGACACAAGCGAAGAGCAAAGGGAGTCATTATCCGCACACAATTTTTGTCTGCTGTATTTTTTAGTCACACTTCTGCTCGTCCTTGTGTTTTTTTTCTTTGCTGTACTAGAAGATGTTTTGATTGAGGCAACATAAATTTTCTTCTGAGAAATATGTGAGCAGGTTGGAATTTCTCCCCACATAAGTAGGACATTTACTTATCTATGCGGACATCCAGGGGGTGAGAGCATCTGAAGGAGCTGTTCGGGAGTCTCTGACACACAGAGAAGGACATGGCGGGGGACCTCGTGGTTGGGATGCTCTATAACTTATTACTACCGCTGCTCCTGCTGACTGGTGAGTTGTATAATTATTTAATTCTTATTCATTTTTACTGATATAATTGAGATTATATCAGGAGTTTGTGGTGTTGTCAAGCGCTATTGTGGTTACAGGTTTACGTTATAGACGCGGTTTAAGATTTTTGGGTTTAAAAGTTGACATTTTAGTAATTTTTAGGTTGCACATCATTAATACAGCATAAGCTGTGGGAAAGCTATTGGTGACCTTCTGTTGCAAATATCAGGGATTTTACAGCATATTATTGAGAAACAAAAATAATAATTCACACTCATTCGGTTGACTTATTTGTTTTAACACAAGACCAGCATTTTGTGCCGCAAGATCAAAGCTCAGGTAGACCGTGCTGATGACAGTTACACTTATCTGAGAGGCATTTCTGTCCCTACTGTGAAATAAACAGTGTAACTCCATCCCACAAATAATCCCACTGTTTTCTGCAGGTTTAGGTTAATGATTAATCTCTGTTTGCTGTCACCAGTTTCCTTCTTAGAAGCCTGTTAATGATTTGATGATTATTAGTTGGCATTTCTAGTGGCATAAATATTTGCACACTGTTGATGTTGTTAAATAAATGAATATACCATATTTGAGTATAGTTATGAGGCTTCCTGCAGCCAAACATTTTTCAGTATCACACAGTTTTCTTTGAGATTCTAACAAACTATCCTAGGATTTCACAAGTGAAAAAACATTAGCTGAATTATTGCACCCCACCCCCAATTCACAAAAACTGCATGAAAATTCATAAATTAAATTAATATTTGCTTTTTTTCAAATTCTTTTATGTCCACTTGTTTAACCCACAGGTTTTCCGGCACAGAGTAAGCCGATTAAAAACCACTTGTGCTGAATTTACTCAAATAAATATAAAACTATTATATGTGAATTGAAACTGCAATAATGACTTATCGGGGTTTTTCCTGGACCTGAAAAATGGCACCAGGAGGTGTGATAAAAGAAAAATAAGTGTGAGTTAATTTACGCATGCGAAAAATGCACTTTTGTTTATCAAGTGGCCAGAAATAACAGGAAAATGAAAGCTGTTACTGTAAGTGGAGCAATCATACTTTTTTTTATGTTGTGACATGCACGTGTTACTTTAGATTAAATGTTAGGAGTATTTTAGACTTTAAAAGATAAAAAGAACATTAAAAAAAACATGTTATTCCTTATAAAGGTGTTAATTTCTATGAATTTCTGTCAAGCACACTGTGTTCTTTTCCTTCTGCTTCCCAGCTTCTTGTTTCCGCTACAATGGTCTGTCAGTGGTATATTTCCTGTTTTTGCTCATCTTACCACTGCTGCCGAACCCAAGTCTGGTCACCATGAAAGGTGAGAGGGGCTCCTGGGCCTAATGATATCACATTTCTTGATGCAAACTTGATTCAAATCGAAATGACGGACGTGATTCAGTCATTTATGTCTGCACTTTAAGCTTATAAGATTATCCAAGCATGTACCAAGTAATTGTTGTCCAGAACAATGCTAATTTCTTACATCACAGGTTAGAGAAAATGCTTTCATCTTCCTGTGGTGTTTTGTATAAAATTTCTGGTAACAATATATTTGTTCACCACTGTCTTCGGGATCTGTACACCAATGCTCTGTAGCATTCAAACTTAATGTTGATTTGGCAGTTTATTTTAATTATTAAACTCTAAGGTTAAAATGGCTCCAAAGCAAATTAAAAAAAAAAAGTAGACGTGGATCAGAGGTTTAGAAATACCTTCATGACCCTTCCTAGGCTGACGTCATATAATTGCCTTCTTCCTCACCTCTTCTTTTGATTTTGGCATGACTAATGTTGAGACATTTTAGCCAATTCATGTTTTTTTTCAATTTGGGTGATGATCTAATGGAACAGGACATTTACGGTTTGTGTGTGACTAGTCATACTCCAAACACTTATAAATGCATTTTAGTTTTTTGTTTTGTTTTGTTTTTTTAACAAGGTCAGGTTGGTATTAGTTGATTGCTGTGCTTTCAAATAATTTCAAACTTGTATTTTGTGTTCACGACACAGTTTAGCGTGAGGTAAGTGCAAAAACAGGAGAAATCAGGAGAAGGAATACTTTCTGTCAGCACTATTGCCTGTGTTCACAACCTGATGTAAACTGATGTAAAGTAAACCAAAGGTAAACAGATAAATCATACTGTGAAAGATGTGTATGTGTGTATATGTCTGCAGCATGTGTGTGTGCTTTCTCTGTATTGATCACTGCATTCTGATGAATTAATGTATATGTATCCCTGAAAGTACTTTGTAAAGGGGAAGCGGTTTGAATAGTCAAATCAATTATACATAGCCTGGTAATTACAGCAAGGAATTAAAAGATGTGAAGTCAGCATTTTGACAGCATTTCTTCTTTGGTTCTCTTTCCATCCCTCCATATAGAAACTGTTTGGCCTTCAGCTTCATAAATCCCAGCTACCTTCACTCCCCTACTATCTTACTGCGCGGCTAAGTGGTGAAGCCTGTGTACATCTTGTGTGTACGGCTCACGTGTTTTTTCTGCACCCACCTATGCTTGGGAGAGTGTGTATGTGTGTGTTTATGTAACTTCCTTACTGGCAAGCAGAGAGGTTTAAATGAAACAATGCTTTTAGTAAAAACCGTGAACATCGACAACACATTTGCTGGCTCAGCTAATGTTAAGCCACGTCAGCTATTAATGCTTTGCATCTCCGACCTTTTGATTACCAGAGCCTAACTCTAGAGTTAGACTATGAAGTGTTTTATATATTTGACTGTACAACCAAAATCACTGCACAGCTATCCACTTTAAGACTGTCATTAGTGTATTTAATGAGTAGGCAATGAGTTCAAATAGTGTGCAAAGGTTATGGGAACTTGTGAAAAATAATGTCGTGAAATGAGGATGATTTAAAAAATAATGCCTTGAAGAGATTTAATTAATTATAGATAAATAGTCATACTGGACCAGTCATACTGGACCAGTCATCATTGACTTCGATCCTTGACTGTCCTTGAAATACTTGCCTTTCTTTGATAAGAAACTGGAGTATAAACAGAATCGGTGCATTTTACTGCCAAATGTCTAGTCTACAATATGTCTACAATATTCTGCTGAACAATGTCTGAAAAGAACCACAGGATGCATCAATTACTGTGTGTTCATGTGTCTCTGTGGTGGTGTACAGAGGCAAAACTCCCAAAAAATGTGACTGTCCAACAAATTTTGGGCCTAACTGTATGCACTACTGTAAATGAGTGTATTTGCGCTCACTTTTGATTCCTATTTTGCTGATGTCCTTAGGTAAAACTGGGCAGTTCCTGCGGCTAATCATCTATACGAGTGCGATCTTCCTGACCCTGCAGTGTTTCATGCAGATCCCTTTTGCATACATTCCTCCACAAGGTAAAAACAAAACTCCTATCAGAATAAAACAATGTTTTGTATAGTAAAATGTCACCGCTACTGCACCTCAAACACAGATAGAAAAACTGTTTGACTGTGAAGTAGAACAAAGAAATAAACAATTAAAGCTGCAATAACTGATTGCTGTCATGTGCTAAAAGCTCTGTTTTTAGCTTAATGACCCTTTTTTTTTTAACAGTTAGTGGGTTCTGGGACGGTTTTCTCTACCATTTGGGAATTGTAAGGTATGGCAGCATTTATATATATAAAATATTTTATATTATTGCAGATCAATATAAGGAGTGTATTTTCTGCTACAGAAGATCAGTAAAGATTCAATTTTAATGTGTTTGTGTTTACAGATTCAGCTCAGTTGATGCTGGGAATATTGTGCGTCTCCTGTTCCCAGACGTGGGCCTCTTCTTCTCTACTTTGTTTATGCTGAGACTCTGCAGAAAACTGCTACGCCCTGTGCCCCAGATCAACCTCCATGAAAATGGAATCCCGCCCACCGACCCGGAGGTAACCACACACTCATCAATAGCTGCAATCACTATAACATTACATTATGCTAATAAAGTGCTGATTGTTTTACAGGTCTTGCAGGACGTGGAAACCTCTGACACTGAGTCAGAGGATGGAAGTGAAACTGAGGGTTCATCCTTTGATACCACTGAGGAGACTACTGTGCCGGTCCAATCGGGTCCACCACAGTTTGTCCAGAAGCTTATAGTGTTTGCAGCTGGACTGAGGCTGCTGCTGTCAGCTATCATGAACACAGCAGGGAAGGTGGTGGTGACTCTGCTCCTGGGTCTGGCAGGTACAGTACAGCAGGTGTTTTGTGCATAGTGGTCTAACAGCTGAAAAATGGTGAGTTTTGTCTAATTCATCATTTTCCTCATGGTTTGCCATTCTATACGTGTGTTCAGGTATCATACTGCCCTCCCTTACCTCTGGAGTGTATTTCGGGGTGTTCCTAGGGCTGGTATGGTGGTGGGTGTTTGGTCGCTCCATCAAAATGCTACTCTTCAGCTCCCTGTGTGTGATGATGGCTATCTTCAGCGGAGGACACCTGCTGGTTCTGTATCTCTATCAGCTGCCACTTTCCCAGCAGCTTATACCGCCAGATGATATTTATGCTAGGTACAGGAGTAAGAGTAGATTTAGAATGATATAATGAATCTGCTGTTTCTATTTATTTGTATTCTTTTTACTAAAAATATTTTCACATTTGTTCTTTTTCCTCTCTCCCTTTACCTTTCCCATACACCTCCAGGTTGTTTGGTATGATAGGAGTCATCAGAACCAAAAGTTCAAACCCACACTCTCTTGCCCTGCACCCGAACGTCAACTGGCCAGACTTCATCAACCCTTTGGTTGTTCTACTGCTTTACTACACACTTGTGGCTCTTCTGCACAAATGGGTTCACATCACAGAGAAGGTATGTGTTTCTGTGTGTCAGGGTTAATATGTTCAGAGCGAAAAGTGTGTTCATTTGGTGCATCATAGGATATTTTATATAGGGTTACACAGGGTCTGAAATTACAAACACAGGTATATTTGTTGAGTAACACTAAAAGAGTACATGCTACACACACATCAGTAGTGGTTCAGCTTTTGGGCTGAAAAGAAGCCAATAACAAATCACACACCCAGACAATAATGCAGACAGCAGTGCTATCTTAAGTCACATATTTTTAGTCACATGATCCAGTCACATGGTATAAAGTCCAGTCAGAATGTCTGAACCAACCAGTTTGTGTAGAAAAATAGCCAATGTAATAGTTCGCATCATACCAACATGGGAATCAACAGCTGGAAAATAAAACAGTGTGACTGCTTTATACAGGGTATGTTTATCTTTGGTTGGTAAAACTTCCAGACCTCTTCAAAAGAGAACCTCTGAGTCCAGAAGAGTCAATAGAAATCTCCATCTGAGGAGCCCTCTAGCCCATCACTTTAATCAAATTACCATACTGCGACCGGCCTGAGCCACAATGTGGGGAAGGGGGGGCAATCCACATCTTATTATTGCAGCAAAAACTGTTCTGGATTTATACATTAGACACTGCAGCCCAGCAGTGTGCAAGATGTTGATTTTTTTTTTTAGATTTGGCAAGAAACCCATGAAGACTCACTGCTGCAGTGGCAGGTAAGCTTTGAAATCAGGGAAAGTTGCTTTTAAGCCCTGGGGTTACACATACATTATCCAGTCAAACTTACAGTACATTATTACAACTGTTGCAGTAACTTGTGTTAACATAACTGCTGCTTTTACCATACCAGTAATACATCTCTGCTCCTACTTCCACCACTGTGTTGCCAAAGGAGGCAAATATCCAGGTTCTACCAGCTTATCTTGGAAGGCTGCCAAGCCGTATACTACTAGAAGTAGAAGTGCAAGTTTTACTATTACTATGAGTGCTACTTTGCCACTGCAGGCCCACACAGTATTCACTTACTTGACAGACTTTTAAAAGCAGTTGTGCTTCTCAGGATAAAGCTGAGGCTGAGAGTCCAGTAGAAAGTCCAGATCTTCCTCCAAGCTTCTCCAGGGTCATCTACATCTCAGGAGATAAGCAAGAAGTAACTTCTTTACTGAATTTTGCATCTGACTATAGTCCTCGTTGGTTGTTCTATCAGTGATCCTAAATTCATGCTGAAAGCCTGACACTTGCTTAATGGACATCACATAGTTTTACTGCTACACATCAGTATTGTAACACATAATCAATTCAAATTTCCTTTTTCAGCTTTTGAGTAGCACAGATGAAGAAACCTATCTACCTGATGAGGTGAGCATATTTCAGTATGGTGTGAGCCTTAAGTTCTCACTGTAAATTTTGGATCTAGTGTGCAGTCACTTCAAAGTTCTTAGTGATTATCCTAGAGTTTTTGTTGTAAGCATATAGTATAATGAGCTCTCTTTCTTCAGCCAATGGTTTTGATGCCTGGAAACTCCTGGCAAGATCTCCACACCAACAGTCTTGGATGTCCATTAGAAGGGGAAAGTTACGCAAACCGTTATCCTCTAACACATTATGAAGACAGAGACTCACCGTTTCATGGTAATCACACAAAACTTTCTAAATACATTATTTCAGATACAAATATACTGCGCCAGCCAAAGGTTTGGACACAGGTTCTCATTTAATGTTTTTTTTCCCGCATTGTATATTAATACTGAAGTAATCCAGACTATGAAGGCAAACATAAGGAATCATGAAGTAAAAAAACAAAACAAAATATGTTTTAAATTTTAGATTCTTCAAAGTAGGCACCTTTTGCTTTAATTATAGCTTTGCACACTCTTGGCATTCTCTCAATCAGCTTCATTAGGTAATCACCTGAAATGGTTTTCCAATAGTCTTGATGGAGTTCCTAGAGGTGCTGAGCACTTGTTGGCTGCTTTACCTTCACTTTGTGTTCCAACTCATCCCAACCCATCTCAACTGGGTTTTGATCAGGATGGGATGGCATGTCACTGCAGAATGCTGTGGTAGCCATGCTGGTTAGGTGTGCCTCGGGTTTTGAATAAATTGCCAACAGTTTCACCAGCAAGCACCCCCATACCATCACACTCCCTCCTCCATACTTCACAGTGGGAAAAGCACATGTAGGAACCATCCGCTCACCTTTTCTGTGTCTTACAAAGACATGGCATTTGGAACCAAAAATCTCAAATTTGGACTCATGAGACCAAAGGACAGATTTCCACTTGTCTAATGTCCATTGCTTGGTCCAAGCCATTCACTTCCTCTTGTTGTTCTTCCTTAGAAGTGGCTTCTTTGCAGCAATTTAACCATAAAGTCCAGATTCACACAGTCTTCTCTGAACAGTTGATGTTGAGAGGTGTGTGCTACTCGAATTCTATGAAGCATTTAGGTGGGCTCTTCTCTGGGGGGCTGTTAACGTGGTTTCTGAGGCTGGTAACGCTGGTGAACTTATTCTATCTGACAGAAGGAACTCTTTGTCTTCCTGTCCTGGGGCGGTCCTGATGAGAGCCAGTTTCATCATAACGTTTGATGGACTTTGTGACTGCACTTGAGGATACTTTCAAAGTACTTGAAATTTTTCCGATTGATTGACCTCCATTTCTTAAAGTAATGATGGACTGTTGTTTTTCGTTACCAGTAAAGAAAGAACCCAGTGGTTGTAGTGGACATTCAGCCTGGGCCTTGACAAAGGTCTGCCAAAGACACCAGGGTTAAAGCAGACAAAAAGTGGGCGTTCCTAAAAGTCTGAGTACTCTTGATATAATCTGTCAAGACTCAGCCAAGGCACAGAGAAGCCTGGCACAGAGCTGCCTCATAGTCTAAGCCGCAAGTGGAAGTGACCATAACTCACAGACTGGGACAGGTGGAACTTTGATAGTGCCTTCAGCAGAAATGTAGAGTTTGAGGGAAATCTATTTCAAATCAATATCTATGAGGGGAGCAATACAAGTAGCCAGCCCTGGTGGATGGTGCAAAATCTTGTACTTTTGTAGTATCTTGTACCGAATCCTCTCTGCCTCAGTCCGGTTACCTACAAGGTATCAAAGTACATAAAGATGATCCTAACATCATTACAATTGACATTTATTATTATTTCAAAACATAAATGATTTAACTGCTTTTAAAATGGAAAATACTCTTTTTGAAACATTTACAAACAAACTCATATATGATAACCATGAAAAAAAGAACTAAAAAGTTAGTTCTTAGTATAACTTAGTTCTCCTCTTTTCATAAAATGTGCTTCCTGCAAACCAGCCATTTTGGATTGAGAACAAAAAATAAAATAATAAAAAAATATTTTTCCCAACAGAAAGCCCAGGATGTCCTCTTTAGAGTACAACAGGATTTAATTTAGATTCTTGCAAAACTCAAAAGATGTGCACAAAAATGTAATGTCCTCTACAGAGGACTAAAGTCAATGGGCCAGGTCTCGGGAATATTATGGATTTGAAAATTACTCACTAAGAGGGCAAGAAATTCAAGAAATTACCTCTTGACAAAATACAGCTGTTACCTGAAAGTCATTCCAGGTTACCACCTCATAAAGCTGACTGAGAAAATGCCAAGATATGCAAAGCTGTCATCTAACCAAGCAGTGCCTATTTTGAAGAATCTAAAATATAAAACATATTTTGGTTTGTTTAACACTTTTTTGTTTTCTAAGTAATTCCATATGTATTTCCACATAGCTTGGATGATTTCAGTATCTACAATGCAGACCAT